>RCUC01110389.1:0-47805 GCA_003697995.1 Taxidea taxus jeffersonii
AAAATAAAATAAAATAAAATTAAATTAAATTAAAAAAATCTAGTACAACAGAATTCTGTTTAGAGCAGAATAAGGCCCACCTGGGGGCTCAGCTGGTGAAGCCTGGAACTCTTGATCTTGATTTTGGCTCAGGTCATGATCTCGAGATTGTGAGATCAAGTCTCATATTGGGCTCCACACTCAGCATGGAATTTGCTTGAGAGTCTCCCTCTGCCCCTCCCCTATTCATGCAAGTGCACATGTACTCTCTTTTTCAATGAATGAATGAATGAATGAAATGAATGAAATCTTTTTAAAAAGCAGATTAAAAGGTAAGTTTTTTAAACAAGAGAAGCATTTATCTTGAGTTTAATTCTAGAAATAGGTGTGAAAAAATATGAGTAGAGAATACAAAGACAAAAATGAGAATAATTATTCTATTAAGCCAATAGAATTCCTAACTTATAGCTGTATGTCCCAGTAGCTATGCATTTTCTCTACATATCTCAAAATGTTTAAAGAATAGTGATTTCAGAAGTTCAAGTCTATTGCTTCACTCTTCAGAGAATTATTACTTTGAAGAGCCAGAAGATTGAAAGGTACAAGTCTGACTTTCATAGTATACCTTGCAAACTGTATAAGTGACAGAAAGATCACATCTGTATTAGAGTTTGGCATATTATATTAGAATTCATATCAATATACTTCTCTATCATCAAGGGCTATCTTACCAAGTTTAGTTTTCTCATCACCTGGGTAAGTACCTGGCACATTGGAAATATCTAAGAATGGTTAATAAAGAAAGAATTGCCTAAATAATGAACTATCGTATATTATGAGATGGTAACCTTCCAACTAACAATATATGACAGTTCAGTCTTTGAGGAGAAGGTCAAAATATCAAGATAAATGTATGCTCTACTATAGCGACTGGCACACTTCTGCTATTATGAGCTAGATAGTAAACATTTTAGGCTTTTAAAGCCAAACAGTAACCATTACAACTACCCGACTCTGCCACTAGAGTATGACAAGAGCCGCAAGCAATAGGTAAAGAAATAGATGAGTCTGTGTTTCAATAAAACTTTATTTACAAAAACAGGCAGTGGGAAGGATTCCTACCCCAATTCATCTGGTCATTTTTTTAAAGATATGGGTAAGAAATAAAGCTTTAAAGTATTTATCTTTGTATCACTAAAATCTGTTCTGATCTTGAAAGAACAAAACATTCCCATTTAGATCTATAAAATCACAAAAGAAGATTTCAGAAAAACTGGTTTGATTAGTATGAGATGTTTGGAGCATAAACTTTTTATTCTCCTGCTTCTTTGATGTAGAGGCATACATAAGAAAAGCATGATGCAACATAGCACTGAAATATGTTGCTTCAATATCTATTTTCACTAAAAACAAACACGGCTCTGCACCATGAACTGCTGCATTGTGGAAGAAAGCTGGAAGAAGGACAGCAACAAGGAAGGAAAGAGAGGAGGGGGTGAGGGCCACTGGAGCAAAAGGGGGAAAGAACAAGAGGAGGAAGAGCCCCGTTGAGTGGTAATCACATCAGGTTTTATATCTGCACTCCACTGTATTGGCCTGTCAAGATTCACACTTTCAGAAATAACTCTATTTAATGTTCTATGACAATAGTAAAGCAAGAAGATTTTTATAACCCTGATATTTATGCAATTTATACAGGAAGTTTCTATCTTGTTTCAAAAATTGGAAGAAAGTGACTAATACTATGATATAAAATGCAGCTTTCCCTTCTCTCAGAGCAATCGTGTACGGCATATAATTTTAACTAATAAACGGAAAGTGTTACAGGTGCAGAGTACTGGCTGTGAAAATTTATTGGTTGCTTCAGCTACATAAGCATAATGAGCTTGACTCACAGGCACTGCAATTGAATGTTAGAAGTAAACAGTTTGTCCTCTTTTCTTCCTAGTTCTTGTTTTTCTTAGATTTGACTAGGGATGGAAGGAAAAAATGGCACTCTAATGACACTAATTGTTGCCTAATGGTAAGCACGCTGTCAAATTAGCCTAAGTGTCCATTTAAAAAGCAAACTTTTATGTGGTTTGCTACACTATTAAGGCTATTAGTCGAGACATGGAATTGATTTATTTTACCCATTGCATTAACCTCATCTTGCATACTCATCAGTTTCTAATACAGGGCAAAGTAAATGTACCTTGATGCTTTATAAAACTGAATTTAACATCAAGGCATTGACTTTTAAAAGCTACACATGCTGTAATAATAAGAGGCTGATGAAGACTGCCAGAATCTTCAGAGCTAGAAACTAAATGAAGCTTCGGCAATAGCGTCCTCATGGAAAATGAATTTCATGTCGCTGTATACCAGATGTAATTAGTAGCAAATAGGCTTTATTTTGATGGGGTTATAGGCTTTCTGATCCATAAAACCCAGAGACAGGGACTGTTAAACCTATCTAAAGAAAGTAAGAGGGGTGCCTGGGTGGCTCAGTAGGTTAAGCCTCTGCTTTCGGCTCAGGTCATGGTCTCAGGGTCCTGGGATCCAGCCCCACATCGGGCTCTCTGCTCAGCAGGGAACCTGCTTCTCCCTCTCTCTCTGCCTGCCTCTCTGCCTACTTGTAACTTCTCTCTGTCAAATAAATAAATAAAATATTTAAAAAAAAAGAAAGTTAGAGAAAGATCAGCTGTTTTAACAAAAACCCTCCTTTCATGGGACAACGAGAAAGAAAACACTTGATCTGATAAAGGGTTAATATAAACATAGTGTCTGTAAGACAATATATTGGATAACTGTGTAATATCATTGTAAAACTTAAAATATAAAAAGATATGTGTCCAAGAAAAATTCTGTGTACTCAAATAAAATCTAACCCCTGTGATATGGGTTGAGCATGCATACAGGAAACAGTCAGCCACCCAAGGTAGCACAGCGCTTCTTCTGGTTATCACCCTTCAGTAGGGAACAGTTTAACCTTCATCAGTCCAGTCCTACTGCTATGATTAAATGTTATGGAGCAACATTTCCCGTTTGAAGAATCTCCTTACATTTGTAATTTATATATGTTTCCTTTCTTTAAATTTATTCATTCATTCCTAACATAGTTCATTTTGTGGGATCTCATTCACTCTAGGAACCATGTTTCAGGCACTTAGCATATCAGTCTAAACTAAACAAGCTTGTAAATAAGGAAAGATAAAAAATGACAATATATCAAATTATATGAAACTGTGAACGTGAATAAAACGAGCTGTATAATAGGAGAGCAAAGAGTTGAAAATAATGGGAAACACTCACATTTACGGAAATGAAAAAGGAATACAAATTAGCGACAGGATCAGGATACAACTACAAATGGAGATGATGAATCAATTGCATCATGGAAGGTACAGTTCTGGCACAGACTTTCAAACATTCAGAGCCTCATTACTGCTTTACCAAAGTGTATTGCTTAAAAAAGCTTAATGCTGTTAGTAAATTTCAACATAATGCATGGTCTCTGACAACTTAACTATTGCCTTATTAAATATCATTAACACAAATAAAATCTAACATTATTTTGTGGTAGTTATTACTGGTAGAAAAAAAATTGTTAACATTGGCCTAATTTTTATTCTTAAGCTTCTAATGCCTCTAGAGAGGACTCTCCAATGTATTTTAGAAAGGTTAGAAGACTAAGGTCATATTATTATTTTGAAAATGTTTTTATTAACTCTCATAAAGTTAGTATTAGAGGAAGGCTACAAACTTCTGCCACACTCTCCTCCAGCTTCAGAAACATTCTATAATGAAAGTGGTTGAAGAACAATTCAAATTTTCTACTGTTACCCCAAAACAGTAAGATATCAAGGAATAAACCTAACCAGAGGTGAAAAATCTATATACTGAAAACCATAAAACACTGATGAAAGAAACTGAAGATAAAACAAAGAATGGAAAGACAGGTCATGTTCATGAACTAGAAGAACAACTATTGCTAAAATGTCTATATTACCCAAAGCAGTCTATACATTTAATGTGATCCCTATCAAAATACCAACAGCATTTTTTTTCAGAGTGAGAACAAAAAATCCTAATACTTGTATGGAGCCAGAAAAGACCCTGAATAGCCAAAACAACCTTATAAAAGAAAAGCAAACCTTAAGGCTTTACAATTTCAGACTTTAAGCTATATTACAAAGCTGTAATTATCAAGACAGTATGGTACTGGCACAAAAACAGACACATAGATCAATGAAACAGAATAGAGAGCCCAGAAATAGACCCACAACTACATGGTCAATTAATCTTCAACAAAGCAGAAAAGAGTATCCAGTGGGAAAAAGACAGTCTCTTCAACAAATGGAGCTGGGAAAACTGGACAGCCACATGCAAAAGAATGAAACTGGACCACTTTCTTACACCACACACAAAAATAAATTCAAAATGAACTGAAGACCTAAATGTGACATCTGAAATCATAAAAATCCTAGAAGAGAACACAGGCGGTTACTTCTTTGACATCAGCCAGAGCAATTTCTTACTGGGTACATCTTCTAAGGCAAAGAAAACAAAAGCAAAAATAAACTATCAGGACTCCATCAAGATAAAAAGCTACTGCACAACAAAAGAAAGAATCAGCATACCTAAAAGGCAAACTTCCGAATGGGACAAGGTATTTGCAAATGACATATATGATATAGGGTTAATTTCTAAAACACAGAAAAGACTTCCAGGGTCCTGGGATCAAGTCCCGAATCAGGCTCCTTGCTCAGCAGGGAGATTGCTTCTTCCTTTGCCTGCTGCTCCCCCTACTTGTTCTCTCCCTCTTGCGCACTCTCTCTCTCTCTCTCTCTCTCTCTCTCAAACAAACACACACACACACACACACACACACATAAATAAATAAAATCTTTGGGAAAAAAAAATGTAAAGTCTGGCATCTTGGCTTCCAGAGCCCATGCTTGTGGTTTTCTTTTTAAAGATTGGTGGATTTCAGAGAGAGAGAGAGATGGGGCAGGGGGAGAGAGAGAATCCTAAGCAGACTCTGCACTGAGCATGGAGCCCAATGTGGGGCTCAATCTTACGACCATGAGCTCACAACCCAAGCAGAAACCAAGGGTCTGACACTTAACCAACTGTACCACCCAGGCACCCCTCCTTGTGATTCTGATATACTTTGTTTGCAAAAATTATAAATGAACCTTAGAATCACTTTAGTTAATAACTCTTTCAGAATTTTGCTTCATTAGGGATTATGCACTTATTATGGACATTTGAAAAAGGTCAAAGGATTCTGGCTGATGGTCATATCAAACCAATCACTATTGGCTTTGTATTATTTGAAGATAAATAAACACTCTTAGATCCCAAAATTATCCTAATAAAGTAGCAAACACTCTCAATTCACTTCAATAAGGGAAAGCTGTGGCAGCAATTCACAAATGGCTTGTAAGGACAAAAGTTACAGAATAGTAGAGTGCTCATAGATTTCAATTTACATGATTGACGCTTCTTTCAAATGTTCCACAATTCATACAGACAGAAACAGATGGACCATCTGTTTTCAAGTTTCTCATCTCTTTATAGCTCAGACATATTTGTGATAGCCAAACATAAATGGGGAAAATGGCAATCCCCATATATGGTTTGCCATCTCTTATTGTCTCCCTTTCAAGGTCAAACTTTTTTATGAAAGAATATTCCAACTTCTAAGAGCAGAGCAGAGCTCCTGTCTATACTTTCTACTCTATGTGTGGATTTATGCAGATTTACGTTGGACTATTTTGCACAAGAGTGTTAGGAAATTCCATTGATTCAAATTTCCACAACAGAGAAACCATAGAGAATGTCATTGGTCTCTAATGTCTCCAAGTCCTCTGAACACATTTCATCCATTACAGTGCAGGTTGGGGCACAGCAGGGGATGAGTTATTCTCGTAAGGACAAAAGTGCTAAGTCAGGGGAAATCTGTGATGACACCATGATGAAATAAAGGTATGATAACATGGTCTCATCAAGAAAATCATCTCTATTTGGGGCACCTGGGTGGCTCAGTGGGTTAAAGCCTCTGCCTTCGGCTCAGGTCATGATCCCAGGGTCCTGGGATCGAGCCCCACATCGGGCTCTCTGCTCAGCAGGGAGCCTGCTTCCCCTCTCTCTCTGCCTGCCTCTCTACCTACTTGTGATCTCTCTGTCAAATAAATAAATAAAATCTTAAAAAAAAAAAAAGAAAATCATCTCTATTAGTTAAATTGTTTCTATCCTTAAACAGTTAAAAGTTTGTGTTTAAATTCCTTCTTGGGTTATTAAGACAAGATTCTATTCAGGTATCGACACTCTGCAGATTACAAATCTTCATATCCTATAAAATCATTTCTCAAACAGAAAAATCTCACCTAAAAGTTCTCTTTGAACTGCAATGAATTCTTGGGCAAATCCTGGTGGTAAAGTTGTTAAGAAGCTTTATACAAGTGTTTGTTCTATATGCAGAATTTTCTCATATCTATGGAGCTCTGCCCTCAACTTCTGGGGAACCTTTTGAGAAACTTTATCTACCTTGTGGTGGTACAGAAAGCAAAGACCCATACTTCAAAGATGACAGGTCACAGCACTGGCTGTATTAATACCAGAAATGTTGTTTCACACGTGCCTCCTTGGTTTTTTCCTCATAGTTTTTTTTTTCCCCCCCTGCGGTAAAGTATGCATAACATTTACCATTTTAAGCACACATATGTGTACAATTCAGTGGAATTAACATTCACATTTTTGGGCAACCATCACCACTAGCCATCTCCAGAAACATTTCCTTTTCCTAAACAAAAACAATGAAATATCCAACATTTACTCTCCTTTTGCTCTTTTCCTGTCCGGCACCTGATCACCACTGCCCTTCTTTCTGTCTCATGAATTTGCCAATGCTGAGTACTTCATTTAAATTAAGGCAGATAATATTTCTCCTCTTGTGTCTGCTTTTTTTCACTTAGTGTGATGTTTTTACATTTTATTCATGCTGTAGCATATATCAAATTTGCATTCCTTTTTTCTTTTTAAGATTTTATTTATTTATTTGACAGACAGAGATCACAAGTAGGCAGAGAGGCAGGCAGAGAGAGAGGAAGGGAAGCAGGCTCCCTGCTGAGCAGAGAGCCCAATATGGGGCTTGATCCCAGGACCCTGGAATCATGACCTGAACCGAAGGCAGAGGCTTTAACCCACTGAGCCACCCAAGCACCCCAAATTTGCTTTCCTTTTTAAGAGTGAATAATAGTCCATTGTTTGTATACCTATATCTTGTTTACCTATTTATCTGTTGATAGACATCTGGCTATTATAAATAATGTGGCTGTGAACATGGGTGTACAGATATCTGTTCAAGTTCCCAATTTTTCACATTTTGGGTATATCCTTATAAAAGTGGACTCACTGAGGCACATGGTATTTATATCTTTAAGTTTTTAAGAAACTGCCCTTCTGTCTTCCACAGCAGCTGCACAAATTTACACTCCTGCCAGCAATGCACAAGTGTTCCAATTTCTTCACATTTTCACGATACTTATTTTGTTTGGTTTTAGTATATACTAACCATCCTATTAGGTGTGACATGATATCTCACTGTGGTTTTGGTTCCCATTTTTCTAATAATGATTGAATATCTTTTCATGTCTTTAGTGGCCATTTCTTTCTTTGGAGAAAATCTTCTCAAGTTCTTTGTCCATATTTTAACTAAGGTATTTTTTGTTTTGAGTTATAAGAGTCCATTATATAATCTGGATATTAGTTTCTTGTCAGATAGATGATGTGCAAACATTTCACTCCCTTAATGGTGCCCCCCCTTTTTTTCATAAAGACTCATTTATTTATTTGAGAGAGCTTGCAGTGGAGCGGGAGGGGCAGAGTCAGAGGGAGAGAAAATCTCAGCCGACTCCCCACCAAGCAGAGCATGAAGCCTGACAACAGTTCGATCCCAGGACCCTGAGATCCTGACCTGAGCTGAAACCAAGAGGAACACTTCACTGACCAGGCACCCAGCCTCCCACAGCTGACCAGTCTGTTAAAGGAGGTGATAAAGGACAGAGACGAGCACCAGACGGAGAGGCAAACATGGTGAGGTTGGGGAGGGTCACCCTCCCGGGGCAGACAGTGAATGTTCACCAACCTGGAAGCTGGGTTTTCCTGGAGGCCTCAGTATGTAGGCCTGATTAATGAAACCGGTGGCCATTAATGGTGTTCTTTGATGCAAAACACTTTCTAATTATGCTGAAACCCAACTTACTGATTTTTTTCCTTTGGCTATGTTTTTGGTGTCAAATCCAAGAAATCACTGGCAAATCCAATGTCATGCAGACTTCTCCTAAGCTCCATTCTAAGAGTTTTATTGTTTTCATTTTTGTATTTAGGTCTTTCAACCACTTTGAGGTAATTTATGTATGTATGGTGTAAGCTCAGGGCCTAACTTCATTCTTTTGCATGTGCAGATCTGTTTTCCCGGAAACATTTGTCAAAAAGATGCCTTTTCCTCTTTGAGTGGTCTTGTCACTTCTCAAAAATCATCTGACTATATATGTCAGAGTTTACTTCTAGATTCTCTATTCATCTATACATGTATCTTTATGCTAATCCCACAGTGTTTGAACCATTGTATCCATGTAATAAGCTTTACAATCAGAAAGTAATAAGTCCCTCCAACTTTGTTCTTTTCTAAGATTGCATTGGCTATTCAGAGTCCACTGAGATTTCCTGTGACCTTTAGGATGTTTTTTTTTTCTACTCCTGAAAAAAAAAAAATCAGAATTTTGTTAAAGATGGCATTGGATCAGTAGATCTCTTTGGGAGGCACTGACATCTTAATATTAAGTCTTCTGATCCATGATAATGGGATGTTTCCCACTAGCCCTCTTTGGTTTTTTGTTTGTTTGTTTAAGATTTTATTTATTTATTTGTTGGAGAGAGATCACAAGTAGGCAGAGAGGCAGGCAGAGAGAGAGAGAGAGAGAGAGAGGGAAGCAGGCTCCCTGCTGAGCAAAGAGCCCAACGCAGGGCTCAATCCCAGGACCCTGAGATCATGACCTGAGCTGAAGGCAGAGGCTTAACCCACTGAGCCACCCAGGTGCCTCCGTTTTTGAGACCATCCCAGACATTAGCTTTTTAGTTGAACTACATTCCAGTAATTCCCCAAACTCAACATGAACATTGTTTTATGTTGCCTTTTCCTGTGACATTAAAAAAAAAAAATAATCATAGTAATAGCTATACTTGCTGGGTGCATACCTTTATATTAGCACTCCACAATTTTTTTCTGGTTCAGAGAAAACTCCTTAGGGAATGCTCAGATGGCATGCTTTCTCTCTATTTAAGACACTGGGACATTGATATAAGTAATAAATGACAAAATTCTACAGAAAAATTGATGTATTATCAAGAAAGCTGAGATTTCTGTGTGAACTATTCACATGCATGTGATATTATATAACATATATATGTAAATGTATGTTTAAACAAAAAAGAAAGACAATAGGCCCCAAATGGAATCATGTGTGCTAAACCCCACATCAATGAACCATGACTTATTATCTAACCTTATTGTAATTTCAGCCTCTTGCAGGAATGTGATCTTTAACCAGATAAACTGGAATTACCTGATCAGCCCAGTGAAGTCATCTGCCTAATAGACATCCCCTACCCACCCCCTACCCTTCCCTCAAAGGAAGGTAACCTTGCCTGAAACAATCCACTCTATTAGAAACTTTCTTTGGCCACCCCTTTCTGCCTACAAAAGCCTTCCATGTTCACACAGCTCTTTGGAGCTCCTTCCTATTTGCTAAATGGGATGCTGCTTGATTCATAAATCATTGAATAAAGCCAAATTTATCTTTAAATTTACTCAGCTGAATTTCGTTTTTTAACTATATGTAGCTATATAAATACTATATATGTATTTTAACTATATAGAAATATATAAATTATACATATGTATAATTTATATATGTATATATATGTATACACACACATATATATGTATGTATATATGTATACATATGTATAATTTATATATCTCAATTTTATATTTGAAGGGGTTCAGGACAGTACCCCACCCCACCCCTGAATGTGCCACTTTGGCATGTGGATTATTTTGAGCTCAAGGCACTTGAGACCCTGCAGGCTGAAGAGAAACTTTTGTCCTGTCCTTAACCACAAGAAGAATCTAAATTGGGGGTCCTTCCCAGATAAAGAGTTTTTAACAGAGATAAATTTTATCTTAGTGACCCATTTCTATAGTAGGCCAAATATCTAATTACCAAACATCTGCTTTTCTTATTGTCCTGCGAAGTGCATTCCTTCCCTCTGAAATCCCAGACCTCTAATCCCTTCTCTTTAGTTCAGAATGACATATATACTTCATTTGCCCAACTGTCTTTGGAATTTCCATGTCTATGTGCGTTTCCCATATGGACACCAATTAAATTTTATTTTCTCCTGTTAATCTGTCTCATGTCAATTTGATGCTTACTCAAGTTATATATGTCATTTATATATAAAATTAAATATTAAAACATATTTTTAGGAGCACCCAACTCAATCTCTGAAAAGCAGGTAAGGACACAGAGGCACTTTTCCTAATTGCACACATCTACAAAAGAAAGAAAATTAAAAAAAAAAAATGGTATACACACACACACACACACACACACACACATATATATATATATACATATATATATATATATATATATAAACATGGATTTATATGCTCAGGCATACTTCCTACATGAATAATGCTTCCTCCTAAGTATTAATTCATGGCCTCTCTGCCAGGCATTGTTCCTTCTGAGCCTTTTGAAAACTGACCTAAAATGGAGCCATATTGAGTTTGGTGATGAGGAAGTTTAAACCTGATCATAGCCCACACTATTCCTTTGCAGGAGCCTGGATAGTGATATATGGCTGTTCCCTTCATACAGCTCCATTTCCTCATTAGGCCTTCAGCCTGCTACATAAACTGAAACAGTAGAAGGTATACTGATCAGAGAGAAGAGCCCTACAGATGCTGCCTGCAGAAGAAATACAATGTTCCATCCAAACCATGTTCTATATAAATTTTACAAAAGGCAACTTCCTGGTCCTTAAGAAAGTGAGTATGGAGACAATGTATCTCAGGTCTATAAAAATGAATTGTAACCACAAGTTTCTTCAATGCAATTAAAGATATTGCAGTCGGATACTGTTTTGACAATAAAACTAGACTGCTTTTACTAGGAGAAGCTTTTCCAGGCAACAGAGTATGTTTAATCAAATTCCCCACTAAAAGCTTATGTACTAAAAAAAAAAAAAAAAATTCTGAAGTAAAATTTAAAAGCCAAGTTCTTTCGAACAATTTACTGTTTGGTATTCCCCAGGTGACAGCAAAGTCGCCTTTTCATAGGAGAGAGTACTCAGAAAAGATTGATGACATGTGGCAGGACAACATCAAGGCTTTAGGAGCTTTAATTTAAAAATGCCTTTCTCTCGCATCCTCTGGTGTAAATTGCTGAGCAATCATCATTTTTCTTTACCTTTTGCGTTTGGTAATATAGTTGGTGTCATGCCAGGATCATAGTTCCCTGACATTAATTATGAACCACGGAGATCTCTGTTTTTACCTTATGCCCATGAGGGCAAATTCTGTGAGGAGATATGGGATACACTGAATACTTGTGCTCTTTGTGAACAATTTCATTTCAGCTCAGTATTTTACAAACCAGTGCTTGCTTTTTTTCCCCATTGTAAAAGCTGTGAAGAGGTCACTGCTCCATTCAGGGGTACCTATTGTTGAAAACTTCAAAAACAGAATAGTCATATAGAAGAAAGAAGAAAGAAGAAAGAAGGAAGAAGGAAGAAGGAAGAAGGAAGAAGGAAGAAGGAAGAAGGAAGAAGGAAGAAGGAAGAAGGAAGAAGGAAGAAGGAAGAAGGAAGAAGGAAGAAGGAAGAAGGAAGAAGAAGAAGAAGAAGAAGAAGAAGGAGAAAGACATCCCAAAGGTGCTTCATTTGTGGGTACCTCAAAGTTAAGTATAGGGGCACAATCAATTTTCATCTAGCATCTAAACATTCATAGACCACACAATCTATGAGACATAACTGGAGAAGACCAGCAACCACCCACCTTAAAAATCAGAGAAGGATGTTCTCACACATCAAAGAAGATATGACTAAGCATTCTAACAGTAATTTTTAAGTATGTGGATAAATATTTAAACATAATCATTCTGCATGTAGAAAACTTCTCTTTGAACTGAAACAAATATGTTCAATTTTCCATGAAAATTTCTGGGCCTTTTCTCATTATTTAAGCATGTCTTAGAGCATTTGTGATAGAACTGTTTGAAGGGGGACATGGTAGACTCATATTCAATTAATTAAAGTCTAAAATATATTTCAATATATTGAAAACTAAAACTCTAAACTACACTAAAACTCTCATAAGTAACTTTTCAGAGTTATTAAATTGAATAAATCTTTATCTTATTAGGCTATTTTTAAATGACAAAATTGTTGGTACATTCAAAAGGGAAAAAAGTATCAAACTATTTGTTTGCTCTTATCCAAAAAGAAAATAATGAATTTAACATTTTTTTTCTGATGGATTTTTATTGTTAAAAATCAACTACACCCTGTTGGAGGGATAAATTTCTACGCAGAAATAAAAAAGTATATTGTACAGATAACTCAACTGAATATACTTTCACAAACTTTATAGGATTCAATATTCCATTGTGGAAAGGACAATGACATCTTGACTTCATGAGAGTAATAGAAGAAATTCAGCTTAAAAAAAAAAATCACATAAAATAGTATGTAAGTACAATGATCTCTAAAGGCTAATGATGCCCAAATGTTTTTTAACAGAGTATTTACCTAAATGTCACCTAAAAGAGTGTTTATCTCATTTCTCGTCATTCCCCACTTCTACACTCCTTCCTTGTATCCTTCTCTCACTTTCATTCTCTTTTATGTCCCAATATCTCAGATTTTCTTCTTCCCTAAGAAGTTTCTGGGGCCCCTCCCTCCACTTCCTTTCCAAGTGAGATAACCCACTGGCACTCACACACTATCTTTTGGTATGTATTGCTCATATCACTCAAGTCACAGTACATCATGTCAGTTTGCTGCTCCCTGCCCCATAGTAGACTATGCTCATTTTGAGGGCAGGGTTGAGTCTTATTATTGGTGCTGTCTCCCAGAACCTAGCAGATCACCCCCTCATATCCTACTGACAACCAACAAATATATTTTTAAAGTAATCGATGAACAAATAAACTACTACAAGAATGACTGTGTAACAACAACAACAACAACAACAAATAAACATAAGAGGATTTATATAAAAATTTGTACAAAGGACATTTTTTAAAGAGAATAAATGGCCCTTTGTTCAAGAAAATACTTCCTTTTTTGGTTTTATTTTGAACTGATAACTTAAAAGTCAAGTTTTCTATTATAGAGGAGAGGTTGAGCTAATTTTTGCATACAATAAGCTATCAGGAAGTTTGGAGTTAGAAGTCGGAACAAGAGAAGAAAGAAGAAAAGAAGACTGGAGGGGGAACCTGCCTATAAGAGTGTCGTCCCAGTGATGTGGAGCACTTTTTCAGGTGTCTGTTGGCCATCTGGATGTCTTCTTTGCAGAAAAGTCTGTTCATGTCCTCTGCCCATTTCTTGGTTGGATTATTTGTTCTTTGGGTGTTGAGTTTGCTAAGCTCTTTGTAGATTTTGGATACTAGCCCTTTATCTGATATGTCGTTTGCAAATATCTTTTCCCACTCTGTCAGTTGTCTTTTGGTTTTGTTGACTGTTTCCTTTGCTGTGCAAAAGCTTTTGATCTTGATGAAGTCCCAATAGTTCATTTTTTCCCTTGCTTCCCTTGCCTTTGGCGTTGTTCCTAGGAAGAAGTTGCTGCAGCTGAGGTTGAAGAGGTTGCTGCCTGTGTTCTCCTCAAGGATTTTGATGGATTCTTTCTCACGTTGAGGTCCTTCATCCATTTTGAGTCTATTTTCATGTGTGGTGTAAGGAAATGGTCCAATTTCATTTTTCTGCATATGGCTGTCCAATTTTCCCAACACCATTTGTTGAAGAGGCTGTCTTTTTTCCATTGGATGTTCTTTCCTGCTTTATCGAAGATTAGTTGACCATAGAGTTGAGGGTCTATTTCTGGGATCTCTATTCTGTTCCATTGATCTATGTGTCTGTTTTTATGCCAGTACCATACTGTCTTAATGATGACAGCTTTGTAGTAGAGCTTGAAGTCGGGAATTGTGATGCCACCAACTTTGGCTTTCTTTTTCAATATTCCTTTGGCTATTCGAGGTCTTTTCTGGTTCCATATAAATTTTAGGATTATTTGTTCCATTTCTTTGAAAAAATTGGATGGAATTTTGATAGGCATTGCATTAAATGTGTAGATAGCTTTAGGTAGCATAGACATTTTCACAATATTTATTCTTCCAATCCATGAGCATGGAACATTTTTCCATTTCTTTGTGTCTTCCTCAATTTCTTTCATGAGTACTTTATAGTTCTCTGAGTATAGATTCTTTGCCTCTTTGGTGAGGTTTATTCCTAGGTATCTTATGGTTTTGGGTGTAATTGTAAATGGGATTGACTCCTTAATTTCTCTTTCTTCTGTCTTGTTGTTGGTGTAAAGAAATGCAACTGATTTCTGTGCATTGATTTTATATCCTGACACTTTACTGAATTCCTGTACAAGCTCTAGCAGTTTTGGAGTGGAGCCTTTTGGGTTTTCCACATATAGTATCATATCATCTGCAAAGAGTGATAGTTTGACTTCTTCTTTGCCGATTTGGATGCCTTTAATTTCTTTTTGTTGTCTGATTGCTGAGGCTAGGACTTCTAGTACTATGTTGAATAGTAGTGGTGATAACGGATATCCCTGCCGTGTTCCTGACCTTAATGGAAAAGCTCTCAGTTTTTCTCCATTGAGAATGATACTTGCCGTGGGTTTTTCATAGATGGCTTTGATAATATTGAGGTATGTGCCTTCTATCCCTACACTTTGAAGAGTTTTGATTAGGAAGGGATGTTGCACTTTGTCAAATGCTTTTTCAGCATCTATTGAGAGTATCATATGGTTCTTGTTCTTTCTTTTGTTAATGTACTGTATCACATTGATTGATTTGCGGATGTTGAACCAACCCTGCTGCCCTGGAATAAATCCCACTTGGTCGTGGTGAATAATCCTTTTAATGTACTGTTGGATCCTATTGGCTAGTATTTTGGTGAGAATTTTCGCATCTGTGTTCATCAAGGATATTGGTCTGTAATTCTCTTTTTTGATGGGATCCTTGTCTGGTTTGGGGATCAAGGTGATGCTGGCCTCATAAAATGAGTTTGGAAGTTTTCCTTCCATTTCTATTTTTTGGAACAGTTTCAGGAGAATAGGAATTAATTCTTCTTTAAATGTTTGGTAGAATTCCCCTGGGCATCAGGGAAATACAAATCAAAACCACAATGAGATACCAACTCACACCAGTCAGAATGGCTAAAATGAACAAGTCAGGAAATGACAGATGCTGGCGAGGATGTGGAGAAAGGGGAACCCTCCTACACTGTTGGTGGGAATGCAAGATGGTGCAACCACTCTGGAAAACAGCATGGAGGTTCCTCAAAAAGTTGAAAATAGAGCTACTCTATGACCAAGCAATTGCACTACTTGGTATTTACCCTAAAGATACAAACGTAGTGATCCAAAGGGGCACATGTACCTGAATGTTTATAGCAGCAATGTCCACAATAGCCAAGTTATGGAAAGAACTTAGATGTCCATCAACAGATGAATGGATAAAGAAGAAGTGGTATATATATACAATGGAATACTATGCAGCCATCAAAAGAAATGAAATCTTACCATTTGCGACAACATGGATGGAACTAGAGCGTATTATGCTTAGCGAAATAAGTCAACTGGAGAAAGACAACTATCACATGATCTCCCTGATATGAGGAAGTGGAGATGCAATGGGGGTGGGGGTTAAGGTGGTAGGAAAAGTAAAAATGAAACAAGATGGGATCGGGAGGGAGACAAACCAAAAGAGACTCTTAATGTCATAAAACAAACTGAGGGGGGTCGGGGGAAGATGGGTTGGGAGAGGGTGGTGGGGTTACATTATATGTTTAAATAAAGCTTAAATAAATTTAAAAAAAAAAAAAGAGTGTCGTCCCAGCATGGAAAGGATGAATTTTTAAGTGATAGTTAGTACTAAATTCTGAGTTGCTGCCCAGACTGTGTAGGGTTAAAAACCACTCCCATTACCCCAAATATTGAATAAAATCTTGACTACATACAATTATCATGAGGTGTATTATGGGAGGTGAGAGGAGATTAATGCATTTATGAGTGAATGATGTGGCTTAAAATTATCAGAGAAGTGGAAGAAAAAGAGACTCAGTGTGAGTTCTGAGGGACTGGGAATAGGATATCAGAACAAGAACTGAAGAAGAGAAATGGCAGCTCTCAGAGAACACGTGAAGAAATTCTTAATGATATTATCAACAAGCAGAATAGAAATCTAACATTTAAAAAAATTAATAGTAGAAATAAGAGTTTCCAGAAGGCCTAAAGATTTGCGGATAGCAAGGCTGATTTATGAGTATATAGAAGCTTGGAGCCCAAGAGAACTTTAAATGTTTTAGAGGGTACTTTCTGATTAACTAAACATTCCTACAAACAATTGAACCCATATATTTGTTAAAGTAGTAGCTAAACTGATATATAAAATGTATTTATAAGATACTGTAACAAAGTTGAATTGTCCTTTTCTTAAAGCACACTTGAAAGGGTAAACTTGCTGTGAACAGTGACAATACATGAAACATTGTGTGCCAGGTAACAAGAAAAATAGACTCTTACTCGGATTGAAGGAAAATACTTCAGAGAGAATGATCTTGGTATGTAAATGAGAAGTCATGAACCAGGCAACCTCTAGAGTGATGGAGGACATGAAACAGTGAACAAAGCTGAACACATCCGGCAGGTGAACAACTTTCTATACAAAAGAGATTGAACTCTTTTTTTTCTTTTTGGAGTCATAGATGAAGTGGGCCCTGAGAGGATACTGCATCTCTATCTAGGAACCACGATTTCACTTTCAGGGATTTGGTTGGAATCATAATTCCTCTGTGAGCAGACAATATAAAAGAGAAAACATGTCTGCCTCTCCATTTTTCAGATTAAGGCAGAATGGAACAGGTGCAACGGAATTCCTTCCAACACCATCTTTAATCTGTATTTGTCTTAGGCAAGGGAATGATAATGAATAACGTTGACATCTTACATCATGAGAACCTGCACCTGAAATGCAAAAAGTTACTGTTGAGTGTGACATTAAATCTGAAAGTCTCCAGAGGTGAACTGAAGGCCATTCTGTGTCTCAGAGTCAAAACTATGATTAGATATATGGTAAGCTACAAGGTAGCCAGCCATTTGAAGAGTATTACACATACTTTACAATAACCAGAGTGAACAGAATAGAGCAAATGCTATGAAGCCTGCAATATTTCATGGTGACATCTGTGGACGACTCTGTGTATCTCATACCTGGCTATTTTTTCTTACAAAAGCCAGAAAAAAAAAATAGTTGTATAAATAAAATCAGATATATGAAAAGTTTTGGTCTTTGAATAAATGATATTCCATGAGCATTGGAATTATCATTTAAATGTGTATTTTTTCCTATCTATGAGGAAGTATTCATTTTTATGAATAATTTTCAGGATGATAAACCTTTTGGTTATATTTTCTATGCATTTGATCTATTGAATTTACAAAATAAAATATTCATATGAAAGAAATGAAAACATATGAAGACAAATTACCAACTGTCATCATCAATTGAACTTGCAAGGAAAATTCTAGATCCAACGGGCTTCAATTGTTTAGCTGGTGTTTTCCACAATAAATATTCATGTTCTGTACCTCCAAGTTGGTCACTTACTTTTGCTACTAAGAAATCTACAATAGAATGAACTATTGTCAGATTCACTGTTGTGGGATATCATCTGCCTTTAAGAAAATATTGTCAGTTGTTTTTCTATGTGAAGTTGAGTACATTATAGCTATAGAAATATAAGTAGTACTCTGTCTCAGGATATACACACATATGTGTGTGTGTGTGTGTGTGTGTGTATATACATATATATATATGCACACACATTCATATACGTATTTATATGAAGGTAGAAACTAGCTCGATATTTTCAAAGTACGATACCAACTATAATTTCCTTTTAGGTATATTTCTGTACTTAGAAAAATTATCTTTAAAGAGTCAAGCCTGAAAATAAAACTTAGGGACCAGGAGAAGGAAGAATAATCAAATAACTCAATAAAATCAGTTAAGAGTTATGTTTCTCCACCTATATTAAGCTAGGAAGATATTTAGTTCAAAATAATAAACAGATTTTTTTTCTCAAAATCTTATCTGACTAAAAGCCAAATAACTTCAAATAATGAGAATGGTCTAAAAATCTTGAAAATTTTAACCACAATTTTCTTTCATATATTATGTTAGAATACAAGAAAATAAAATTTTTTAGTTACTATAAACCTTGAATACTTCTTTACCTAATTTATATCATTCATAACTTCTTCATTAAAGAAAGACACACACACAAATATTACCCTCTAGGTAATATTTCTAAAATAACATTATATGAGTGCATAATTGTGCTTAAGGTTATGTACATTAATTTACTTTAGCCTCTTTATTCTGCTTATAAATATGTACACACTGATACAGAAAGTATTGTTCTTACAGAAAATCATAATGCAGTGGTTGTTAATCAAAAGTTTCTTAGCTATTAAATTGGCAAGAGAGCAAAGTTGAAGATATTCCATTGAATACAAGCTTTGAGTATACACTCTTATTAAACCACAGAATAGGTCTTCTGACAGACACCATCCTCACTGAAGAGAAAGGAAACATTTCCAAAGAAGCCAGAGGCTTCCTACTTGAAGTGGGCTTACTTCCACACACAGGCAATATTAATGCTGGGTCACAGACTGAGAGGAGGCAAGGTGACATGTTCAAAGTCCAATTACTGACCTTTCCACTCACTGACAAGTCAAATTGTTTCAAAGGAATTTATTCATCAACATGGGAGAGTGTTAAAACTCTCATTTTTTAGGCAATAAGCATCTGTTAAGAAAGAAAAGAAGGTGTCCAGATAACACAGCATGAGTAAGTGCAGGTAGTTGGCTGCATCTGAAATTGAACTTTTATATCAGGAGAAGAGCAGATGCACCAAAGGGAATACAGTGTCATTAGCATTTATAGTTACTTAAGAAACACTGAGTGGCATAGAGTCTCACCATATGATTTGCATAGTGTGAGATAACTTGTAAAGAGTCACAATAATTTTATACTACATGCTCATAATGAATTCCAGAGGGAAGTGAAATCAACTACATTGAATATTTCTCCTGTTCCTCTATCACATTAAAAAACTATATTCAAGTTAGAGGTAGACTACTTGAGAGCCATTTTCTTGGTTTTCAGATTGATTGAATTTAGGAAATTAAAAAATTGGGTGGCAGGAATTTCTCTAGAACTTAAGATATTATCACTTTTTAAACTTTGAAATATAAAGCTAAAATTCTATAATACAGAAATAAAAACATCCTGTAATGGTTATTGTTACATTATTAATTTAAACTTTATAGGCAAGGTGATAGCAGCTAAGTTATAATTTGGTTGATATGGAAGATATCTAGAACATCAATTTACAAACATTCCTGTTATTTTTCCCTTAAAGATTGGATCAAATAATACAGACTATCAAGCATTGTAGGACCTAAAAACATGAAAGAATCTAAAAACTCAACATGTTCTCTATCATTTTCCAGACAGAACAATAACCCGTGTAACTTTGCTACAGAAATAGAAGTCCAAGTTAACAAACAAACAAAAATATTGACTCAGACAACCACTTTGGCACTCTAATCCAGGGTTCCAGAACACCAAGAAACAGCTTCACAATGAGAAAATGATTGACTGATACAATCGTCTAATTGGGAAAGTCAATGTCAGAAGATTTGTAATATCACCGTGATGAAATGGTTTTATTTGGACAAAAAAATGATTAGGAATAACCTGTCACTAGACAGTACTAAACAGATAGCTATAAGAGGAAAATGGCACATGTGATTCCTTGTTTATTTTTCTAATTTACAGACTTTCTTTTTTAAATATTTTTAAAAGATTTTTATTTATTTATTTGTTTGAGAGTGAGAGCAAAAGAGAGAGCCAGGGGAGGGGCGGTGGGAGAGGGAGAAGCAGACTCCCACCTGAGCTGAGAGTCTGAGGCAGGAAGCCCAATTAGGGGCCCCACACGGGGCTCCACCCTAAGACCCTGATATCATGACCTGAGCCGACTGCAGATGCCTAGCCTACAGAACCACCCAGATGCCCCAGATTTTGTCTTTTTAGAACAGCTATAGATTTACAGGCATATGGCTCAGGGAGTACTGAAAGTTCCCCAAAAGATGCTTCCCCTGCACACAGTTTCCCATTAGTAACATACTGCTTTAGTGCAATACATGTGTTACAATTAACAAACCAATATTGAGCAATTATAACTAAAGTCCATAGCTCACATTAAGGCTCATTCTTTGTCTCGCACAGTTCCATGGGTTTTGGCGGCGGACTACTCCGTTGTCTGGCTATAACACAGTTTGTTAATGCATTCACCTCTTGAAGGGCATCTTGATTATTTCCATGTTTTGACAATTATGATAAAACTGCTATTAACATTCTTGTGCAAATTTCTGTGTGTACACAAGATTTCAACTCAATTGGATAAATACCTAGGAGCGTGATTGCTGGATTGTATGGTAAGACTATGATCACAAAGGCCAAACATTTTAAGCCTTCCTTCTTTTTTAACTTAGATATTTCTATCATACAATAGGACTGAGGTTTTTGCAGGGCAGCAAATGCATTAAGTTTCTTTGTTCACAACAAAAGGTTAAAAAATACACACACACAAACCTTGCTTTAGAAAGATATCATGGAATGGCCATCCTTTTCAGAGAAAACAAAGTTTAACTTAGAAGAAAAGAGATGTACATCTCTCTAAGTAAGCTTCAAGTATTAAATTCATCGAATCTATGAGCAACATGTTCTCATAAACATAAAGATATTGTTCTTTAGTGGTATGTTGTGAACCTAGTTTTTACTGAATTTCATTTATTTTAAGAGTAACGTAGAAAACAAGAACAAGAAAGAGTGACAACTTGAATCAATTCACATCCCTATTTTGGCTGAAATGGCTATAAGGTTAGGACAGACAAATTACTTTTCTCTGGCTCTTCTTCTGGAAAAAAATCAATCTTTATTCACTTTAATAATGCAGTTAAATCTAAATTAAAACTAGAAAGTTAAACAGCAGATCCAAAACTTCTAACCTTTTCTTTAGAAATTTTTTTTTTTTAGGTGTCTAAAACATAGGTATTTTGGCAGTCTGATTTTCAAATAATAGGCAAAATATTCAAAAAGGGGCCTATGTCTTAACATAGCAATTTTATTCTAAGGAATGTAGCCTAAGGTAATATTCAGAATTGTATACAAGATATGTGTACAGAAATATCCACAGAGGTGCAGTCACAAATACAGACAAGATAGAAAAATCCAAATGATCAAAAATAAGGGGTTGGTGATTAAAATATGTTATATCCATGTAACAAAACATAATGCCATCATTAAAAATCATGTTGAGATGAAAATCATTGTTCCTTATTCTCTAGGGAACGTGGATGCCTCAGAGAATAAGGAACAATGATTTTCATCTCAACATGATTTTTGTTGAGATGTTAGGATTCTCTCATTCTCTCATTGTTCCAAGGGGATGTAAAAGGACTCCTGAGGCTCTTTGATCTGGAACTTGGCAAATAATCACATTCTAATGGATAACCAAGCACTATTACCCAACATTCATTTAGCATTTACTTACCAGGCACTTTCTCTGTGCTAGGTTCATCTAAACAATAAAAACAACACACAAGTGAGTGAAGAAAACAAACAAGCTCCCTACTTATAGGGAGCTTAAGTTCGAGTGTAAAATGAGGGGGTGGTGAGAGAGAATCAAGACAGACAATAAATACATAAGTAAAATCCCAAGACACTTTTCAACAACATGTGCTATTTGAAAGAAAAATGAGGTCAAAGAAAGGGAAGATGTGGACTAGACAGCTTTTCAAAGGGAGTAGTCAGGGAAAACCACTTGAGGGATGGCATTTGGGTTGCAAGATCAAAGAAATGAGCATTCCAGAGATGTTAACACAGTCAATAAGCCCTGAGTCAATAATGAGTTGGACATGTTCAAGAACAAAACAGAAAGAAGGAATATATAACCGACTCTTACTAAGCAGAAAGGTAAAATGATAGGAGGCAAATTTGGAGTGGAAGCCTGGAGCCAAGTCAGGTAGTGTCTTGTAAGTTATTTAAGGTGCAAGATAAGAAAGCAAAGGAGAGGAAAGATCAGGAAAGTTCTATGTCTGGGAGACAGTGCATATGGTTCAGCCCTGCCCCCAGTGTAGTGCTGATGTATGTCAGGGGCAAGGTATGGACAAGGGGTCTAGGAAACCAAGGGACAAGTGTTGCCAGGAACATCAGAAGCATTCAGAAGCAAAAGGATCCATCCAGGACCCAAGGTCCAGGGGTGATGTACCAATGCAGATGATTTCATAGCAGAAATCTTTTCATTGCCTATATTCAAAGCTATCACCTACAAATCAATCGTAAATGATATTCTTAATGTATCTGCCATTCTGTCATTTATCCAATCAGGATGTTAGGACTCAATCCAACAAAATCCCTAGATATAGGGTCTAGTCCTCATACTTTATAGACCCCACTTTATTGCCACCATGTTACTTAGGCTGGGAAAGACAAACAGATACAAAGTATCGAAAATATGGAGTGAGTAGTTATAGGCAGCTCTGATATTATATCGCTCCAGTGTTTTCTGACATGATGTTTTATTTCGGTAATTATGGATAAAAGCTATTTAAAAGTCAATCAATAAAGGAAGCCTTTTTACTTCTTTAACCTGGTCTATTATTATAAAATCCTGGACATGCCATTATAATCAGTTGTATCAAAATGCTGAAACACAGAAGAGATGTTAACAAATAAGGTAAAGAATGTCAGAAACCAAGATTGCACAGGCAAAAACCAAATTCATTGTGTTCTGAATCACAACATTATAATATGTCCTTCCTACTTCTTTAACTTGGTCCCAAATATGGTTACTACTAAAATGCTTGTCTTAAAAATAAAAATGGACATGGTCATCAGTTTGAAGCCTTACCAATGTCTGCTCCTCTAAAACCTCCAAATGAATCCAGAGAACAAGGAGAATACATACATATTCATGATACTAATGACAATCATTCCCTCAGTGTGGCTGTGGCACAAGCCCAGTCAAATTATGCAGATAGGCTGGTCAACAAAACCATCAGGACTTTATAAGACCCATTAATTTGAGAACTGAGCTTTATAAAGTCTGCCAAATCACAGTCACATTTCTCTGCCCTGCACTCAGGGACTCCTCAAAATGACATTTCCGAGCTGGAAACGCCATTGCTCGTAGCTAAATGAATATTCCCCTAAGCATTTGCTTTTCAAGATATGAGTTTCCAGGAATGAGACACCACCCACTGCCAGCTGGGTACAGATATAAATAAAAAGAAATTTACCCTTGGATAAGGAACCAAATTTTTTTTGTGTGTTTATATATTTTAAACTTGGAGTTTCATCATTTGTTTTTTTTTTAAGTTGTCCTTTTAGAAGTTATTCAGAAATATTTTAAAGAGTGAATGACTTGCCTACGTTTGCATTAATTAGGATTTTTTAAAAATGTTTGAGTTCAGTGAAGTTGGTGAGTGGCCAATGGTCAATCAGCTCATCTCGAAATGCCAATCTCTTGTGTCCATGTACATATTGTTCCATATTTTCCCAGAAAACTTTTGCAGTAAAAAAAGTTGCATTTTATGTAAAAATATTTTCAGTCACACGAAGTAAGTGCATCTTAAAATTTTCAAATGTTTTTAACAAGATGGTCAATAAAAGGTACTATTGCTATCATGAGAGAATAAATGACAAAGATGAGAAGAGATGTTATACATATGTACAATGTCAGTATAGAGATACAGATGGTGTGTTTATGTTTATAAAATCTATTGGCCTGTGAAGCAGTGATGTAATAGGTGGGCTCCAAATTCATTTTCTAGTTCAAATCAAAATTAGCTTGATTATTAACATAAGTTTCCATCTTAATAGTAAATACTGAAACAACTACAAGTGCACACCTGTACATTTTTTCTTTAATTTTCTTTTGAAAAGGGTTTGAGAGGAGACAGAGGAAGGATTAAAGCTGTCAGAGCAAAGACTGAGCACTAACAAAGGAAAGAAGCATCATCCTTCCTGGATATGGTCCTAGACACTTTAGGCCCACTGCAGTCTTTTTGCTCATTAGAGTCCTCTGAATATTTCTTATTCAACAAAACTTGCACAGGTTCCTACAAAGTATAAACATTCCTTAAGCATTATGTACATTTGGATGAATGGCATTTAAAAGATGACACTCTTAACCTCCTAGGAGCAACACTTCCCTAATTGCTTGGTAATATTTTCAAAGGTACTTTATGTAACAGTAACTAGAATGAAATGATAGCAGCATAGCTATGTGAGCAGCATAGCTCGCTTTCCTTTCTTCCTGAAGCTTTGAAGGTTCTATGGAAATTTTCTGCATCCCTAGAAGCACTGCCAATTCAAAAAGTATTTATGGAGTATATACTGCATACATAAACCATATTACTAGCATTTGTCTCTCATCTTACAGCTCAAATATGATTTCATATACATAATCCAATTTGACCCTTGTAAGAAATATAAGGCCTCAAATATGGCTGAAATTTCTTGAAAACTGTCAAGACATGAAGAGAAAAAATGTGTTTATCCACACACATTTAACACAATTCTCTTACTACTTAGGTTGAACGTCTGTTGCTGTATAAAGACTGACAAATAACACGGAGATTTACAAATGGGAGGAGAATGCATTGAGTCCTACATGTTCTAAAAGCTACAGTCTATGCATAAGCCACTGAGAAGAGCTGAAGAGCCCTGCCTGGCTTTTCACAGATTCAAAGTTATGTAATTGTTATTTAGACTCCCAATACTAAATGAGATAATAAATGGTTGGACAGAAAACATTTTAAACCTCATAATTTAAAAGAGACTTAAGTTAGCTTTCTTACTGGATGACATATTTTTCAAAATGCCTTATTGCAAGTTACTTGATGGAGGAGATAATTCATAGTCAAGGATTCAACACAGTATGGAAATATTTCTATGACAGTAGATACAACATAAGTCTGCTCCACGGGAAAATTATTCCCCACTAGTTATAGACAGATGTATTTTCTCCATTTATAAAAATATGTATTATTGGTAATTATTTTAAAAAATGTGTGAGGTCTTCTGTTTATGAATGAGAAAACCTCCTACCCTAAAAGCTGGGTAATTTGCAACATCATGATTATTCTTGAGCTCCTAAGAAAGCTAAGATTACTAAGCAATATGAAATAATTATAATTACACAAAGTATGTTTCCTCATGTTGGAAATAAATTAATTTAGCTATCAATAACACACTTCTAAATAGCCATAGGTCAAAATGGAAGTCAAAAGTGAAACTGGAATATCTTTAATTGAATGAAAATTAAAGTACAACCTATCAAAACTTGCAAGATGCAGTTCTTACAGAAACATTTATAGCATTAAATTTTTATCTTGGAAAAATAAATCAGTGTCAAATTAATAATCAAAGATTCCACCTTAAGAAATTAGACCAAAGGAAGAAAGAAAAAGAAATTAGACAAAGAGGAAATTAAATCCAAAGCAAACAGAAGAAGGCAACAATAAAGATATAGGTAGAAATCAGTGAAACTGTAATAGAGAAAAATCAATGAAACAAAAACCTTGTTCTTTAAAAATTATTAATAAAATTGACACATTTCTAGTCACACTGAACAAAAAATTACCAATATCAAGAATAAGAGATTTATTACTAATGATAATAAAAACATATCATAAGTAAACTGATACCAATAATTTTGACAACTTAAGCAAAATGAACAAATCATTTGAAAAACAAAATGACAAAAGCTCACCGGGGAACAAATAAATAAGCTGAAAATCTCCATAAAAAATTTAAAAAGTTGAAAGTCTTCTCATAAAGAAAGCTTCGATTCAGAGGGCTTTACTGTTGAATTCTAAAGTAATATTTGAGGAAGAAATAATACCAATTCTATAGAAACTCTTTCAGAAATTTGAAGAGAAAACTTTACCTGACTGAATCTATGCCAATATTATTCAGAGACCAAAATCAGATAAAGACATATCCAAAAAGACTGCATATCCCATGTGTATGGATTAGAAGATTCACTAGTGTTATGATGTCAGTTTCCTCAAAATCAATTAAAGATTAAAGGCAATGAAAATCAAAATCCTAGCAGGTCTCATTGCAAAGATTTGCAAGCTGATTCTAAAACTTGAAGTGACAAAGCAAAATGCTAGAATGGCAGTTCTCACCCAGGGGACGTTTCCTTCCCAGGAGACATTTGGCAATGTCTGAAGACATTTTGGTGGTTACTCTTGGGGTAGGTGCTACTAGCATCTAGTGGGTAGAAGGTAAAGATGGGGCTAAACATCCTACAATGCCCAGGACAGCCTGCCATAACCAAGAATTATCTGATGGAAAGTGTCAATAGCTTCACAGTTGAGAAACCCTGGACCAGAATAGCCAAACAACTTTGAAAAAGAAGAATAACGATGATGTCTTATATTACCTCATGTCCATGTGATACTGACATAAAGGTGGATGTAGAGATGAATAGAACAGAACAAAAAAATCCAAAACTAATCCATACATATGACTAATTAATTTTTGGAAAGGGTACCAAGGCCTTCTTGACTTACACTTCATATGATTTACAGCATTAACTTTAAACAGGTCTTAGATCAAAATATAAATTCTAAATCTATAAAATTCTAAAGAAAAGATAGGAAAAAACCTCTGTGATCTTCATTTAGGCAAAGTTTCTAAAACAGGATTCAGAAAGCACAAACCTAAAATAAAAATTAATAAATACAACTTCACCAAAATTAAAAAGAAAATGAAAAAATAACCTACACTCTTTGTAAGACACTCTCAAGAAAATTAAGACTAGCTATAAACAGTAACAAAATATATGTAAACATCTATGTGATTTATCATTTATCACTTGTACCCAAAATAGATAAATTAATCTTGTAACTTAATACAAGACAAAAAAATATAATAAAAATGGGCAAAAATTTGAACATTTCATAAATAAAGATACATATGTCAAATAAACATATAAAAAGATACTCAACGTTACTAGTCATTAGAGAAATACAAAGAAAATTTGCAAGGAGGGGATTGAGAACACAGGGGCCCACAGAACCATTTTGGGGTCATGGGAATATTCTATATCTTGATTGTGATGGGGACCCTGTATACATTTGTCAAAACTCATTGAAATGTACTATAAAAAGGGTAAATTTTATGTTAACTCAGTAACTCAGACTAAGGAAACAAACAAAAATGAGGTGTTGGCTTTAGAATCCAGATGTAGGAGAAATTAAAGCTCAAAACATTTTTCAGTTCATCTCCATTGTGCTGTTTACAGCTTGGGGCCATAGACAGTTGGGAGTTACAA
Organism: Taxidea taxus jeffersonii; assembly: GCA_003697995.1. NCBI lineage: Eukaryota > Metazoa > Chordata > Mammalia > Carnivora > Mustelidae > Taxidea > Taxidea taxus. The sequence continues at coordinate 27,748 of RCUC01110389.1, forward strand.
AGGAAAGGATCTCAATATAGGGAAGTATTTGCTAACACCCCAAATGGAGCACACTTCCTGAAGAGGATATAGTGATGTGTTTCTTAACACATATTTTAATAACTGTAACAAAGAAAAAAAAATCCCATGGTCAAAAAAACCTTAGTTTAAATAATAAATATATATATTTTTTGCAGATTCTACTAGAGTCTTTAATATGTACAATTAGGGATCCCTGAAAGGGACTGTGGTATCACCATGTAGTGCCAAGGTGATGTTCTGCATAGCCATGAGATTAAATGTCCTTTAAGGTTCTCTTCTAATGCTAAGACTCTTCACGTTTAATAAAAAGATATATTCAACATCTGAGGCTATGCTTATAAATAATCATCAGAAATATAAATTCTTAATAGCAAGGACTTGTAGCATCCACAGTGGCAGGGACGAAAGGTTCTATTTCTTTCCTGTTCCTTATGACACAAGGAAATGCAGTAAATATTGACTGACTTAGAAATGAATAAAAGTTCCATCAATATGTAAACAAACCAAACACTGAAACAAAGTTGTATTGAAAGATCGTGTGGTATAGAATACACTGTTCTTGCTAGCTTTCCTAAAACATGCTTGCTGTTATATAAACTGTCTGCATTCTCAGCACTGTTTGACTTTGAAAACATGGAAATGAATCCACTTGACTCAGTGTGAAGAGACACATCTCAGGGAGGAAATCTCATTATTTCTTGCTCCTCCAATACCTGTGTTGGTAATCACACTCCTGTAGTTTCTACACCACCACTTTCAGGGCTGGGGAGGAGAGGAGGGACTGCTGCTGGGTAATGAGCTCCAACAGAGATAAGATTCCAACTTAATTATATAACATAGAGAAACATCTTTTCTGAAGTAGCAAGGATCTATTAAATCCTGATAAATTGTTTTTGATATTCAGCATTTAATAAAGCTAAGTGAAAGCAGAGAGAAAGACGCTTTTTCCTCTTTATAATTTGTGCTAGGAGAATTATTGGGTAGCGTCTGTGATTCTGTTTACCGCTGGCAAACATGATGGTAGAATTCATCAGCATGCAGGATAAGTCACACCCATACATTTACGTACACACTGTCATTCTGGTCTTGCGGAAAGAATGCCATTAATGAACTTAATTGCATTTAAATGTTATAGGACTACAAATCAATTCAGGAGATATTGCCCCTAAAAGGTCTGCAGTAGTCACTGCCATAAGATTCTCAGTGGTGAATATAAAAAAGGCAGTGGAAAACGCACTTGAAGGAGAACAGAAACACTTAGGAAAGACGTGTCAAGAAGATCCAATATACATAGTGTATAAGAACTCAAGACTAGAAAGGACCTCTTAATGTTACCTTTACTTGACTGTAACACTTTGTCTGATCTGAATACCTTTGGTCTTTTGTCTCGTGTAATTCTTTGTTCTTTCATATATTTATTTAAAATTGTTAATTGGGCATCTAGAATATGCTAGGCTTTTTTTTTTTTTTTTTACCCTAGGATGAAGAGATACATCAAAGACAAAGACCCTATAATAATTCAATGCAAAAACAAAAAGCCAAAGCAAAATAAAATTCAAACACCTATCCCAAAACACAATCTCTGTCCATTCTACCCACTCAGCTTCAGTTTCTACTGAATACACCCTTTTCATTCACACACTTTCTAGAATGAAATCAAGTTACTAATTTTAAAGGAGACTCCTACATGGTCTTACATATACTAGGAAAGACATATCAGAGCACCATTGGTTAATTTGTGCCACTTTTTACCAAGCACCAAGGTTGTTTTAACAGTAGTGTTCTAGGAGACTTGTGTACTTTGTTATGATGGATGGATGGATGGATGGATAGAAGGAAAGAAGGAGGAAGGAGGGTAGAAGAGAAAGAGGAAGAAAGGAATTAAATACTCAAAATCCTAGGGAGGATTAAAGTTCTGAAACCATTACTAGTTGAATAACTTCCAAATACAATGAAAAAAACAAATTTTACTTATTTTTAAAATTATTGTTATTTTCATTGAACTATAGCTGACACACATTGTAACATTAGTTTCAGGTGTTCACCACAAGGGTAACTACCATCTGTTGTCATCACCACACAGCACTATTATAATACCATTGACAATACTCTCTATGCTATACCTTTTATTCCTGTGACTTATTCATTCTATAACTAGAATGAATTTTAAGATAATTTTCATAAAAGCATATAGCACCTATTAAAAAATGGAGTGTAAGAGCAAACATACATATATTTAATTTTTTCCTTTTCCATCTAGAAAGCACCAATGGTTCTGGGAATAAAGTTTATCACAGTCTAATGATCTCTTAACATGATTCAATTGATCAAATATAGTCAAGTGTTTTGAAGTTGTTTAAATATTGGATTACTCTTTCTTTTATTCACTCACTAATTCTTTTGACAAATATTTACTGAATGTTTTACTAGATTACAGACAAGGTGGTAGGGTCAGGGAGGATGATGGGCAAAACTCGACTCAACTCTTGATTATGTGGGGCTTATAATCAGATGTAGAAGATAGACAAACACAATAAATACATATAAGATTGTAATTGCAATCAGAGCTATTAAAAAGTTTATGCCAGGGACGCCTGGGTGGCTCAGTTGGTTAAGCAGCTGCCTTCGGCTTAGGTCATGATCCCAGTGTCCTGGGATCGAGTCCCGCATTGGGCTCCTTGCTCAGCAGGGAGCCTGCTTCTCCCTCTGCCTCTGCCTGCCACTCTGTCTGCCTGTGCTCACTCTCTTTGACAAATAAAATAAATAAAATCTTAAAAAAAAAAAAAGTTTATGCCAGATTACATGAGAGAGACCTGTCCTTTCTTTTATCATTTTTTCAAGAAGAAAAAATACATTGGCAATAAACAGAATATTATAAATTCATAAAATTTCTTTCTGTGATGGTGAGATGATCTTCCCTACACCCCCTAGATCATCACCTAAATAATAAAGTAAGTGGCCTTCACACGTCAGTTAAACTGCAGACTCTGGTGAGTTCAAGAAACAGTAACAGCAATCCCACTGTTTTAGAGACACAGGCATAAAATCTCTGTGCTGAAACACTGAACTTGTCTCAAATATAAATGCCAATTATTTATCTCTCTGAATTATCAGGCATGAATTAGCCATAGATTTGATTTTATGGTTTCCTTTCTAAATTTAGATCTTCTGTGCTAACACTGGAATTATTTTATGAATAATTCTAAGTCTTAGAGCAAAGAAGCAGCTTTCCCAGGAAAGTTTATACTGTATATGCAACTCCTACAGCAAGCACATCAATAAAACTGACTCGCTGAGGCAAAACACGCACATCAAATTCCCTTGAGCCAGTGACAAAGTAGACAGGTATGCAGAAACTACTGAATTATAAATGCTATGGTTCAATTCCTAAGCTATTGACCAAAAGGAGAAGGCCAGTGTACTGGCTAGTGACGGCTGAATTGTATTATCTACTGATGGTAGGAAGGACATTTTCTCATAAGGAAAAAGCCTCTGATAACCCTCTATATTATCTCAACACTTGTTGCATCATCTCATAGGTATAGTTACAACATAAAGGAGCACCTCTATGATGTTGGGTGATTGAAGGGGAAGATGCTAGAGTCCTTAATTTATTTGATGAATCATAATGCCAGAACTATCAAAAGTTTTTCTCTCTTTCCTAGCGAATATTCCCTTGAACAATCCACGAAAGGTCAGCATGCTAGGCCATTAACTCTCCCTTTCTCCCTTATCAATTATCACAAAACATAGTGTCTTAACTCACTGTGCATACACATCCAATAATTCTCTTTAATGGTAATGAAAGTTCAATACATTAATCATAAAGATAATTCAAGAGACATGAGTCGAAGCACTTTTTAAATCAATCTGGGACATTTTTTGCAACATAAGTCTAGATTTACATTCAGATACCTGTTCAACTAGAAAATGTGGCAGATTTTTAAAAATATGCTTTTCTTGCCAACTATCTCTCTGTATTACAGATCAGCCGGCAAGTTGCCTTTTAAATTGTCAAAGGGTTAGTGGGCTATTTGTGATGAAATCTGACACAGAAACACTTTCCATCTCTCCTCAAAGATATTACAGATCACTTACCAAGTATTAATATTCCTGAGATCTTAACTGTTACAACTTTATCCAGCAGGCAATCAAATAAATTTCTCCTACTAATGCATTTTTAAACATTGGTTAAAACTTGAGACGTGTGTCACAAAATATCAAAGTGAAAACTAAGAAAGGTATGTAATATTAAATGTTGCTACAACTACAATTCATGTCGTAGTGACTTCTGAAACCTGACCCTTTGGTTTTCTGAACCTTTCAATCAGTTCTGTAGAGAATATTAAATACAGAAAATTTTAAAGATTTCTGTACATTTTTACATGGATACTCCACAACTACACTGCGTATAACCCAGACATACATTTTCCTGAATCATTTTTTTTTAAAGAGAATCTAAACTAAATCCATTTTTGGAAATTGGAAAAAATCTCAGATCATCAAAAGCTTGAAATGATTTTGGACCCATTAACATAATAAGAGTAGATCTTTGTATACATAAATCACTAGAAAAGACAAATCACAAAGTTATAACCTCTTGAAAATACTTTAAAATCACCATTACAGTTCTGATAGAATCGCAACAGAATCCATCAGATTGTTGCCAAAACAGAAATATTTTTTGTTGTCAAATCATACCCTCCCTTGCCAGCTAGAATCAGGAAATGTTTACAGCAACCTAGTGCTATCATGAGAAAGGAACACAGATTTCATGCACATAAAGAGAAAGGAGTAGATTCCTCAGGAAGTCCTAGATGTCAGTTGTTCTACCACAAACCGTAAAAGATATGACATGGAGCTGTCATGAATACAGTGGTTTCATAATTCATAGCACCATCGGAAGTCACAGGTGATAACGTATAAAGATCTGTTGATGATCAATTACCTTTTAGCTAGAAATCTCTATTAATGAATAAACCTTTGGTAAATGTGTAAGTCTGAGATTCTTCCTGACCTATAAGTTAATTTTTGGGGGGAATCCCTAAGGATAGAGTCAAAAGTAGAATTCACTAAGATTTCTTGACTGGTTACCTCATCTTTATACAGGAGCACACTCCCATCCACCTCAAAACCACCCCTGTTTCCATAACTCGGGGGAGGATTAATTTCTACTGAGGGCCACTGAAAATTTTCAGCCTAAGCTTTGCCTATGATAAAAGGACATTATCTAGGAGCTCAGTACTACATTCGAGTTTAGAACAAAAATCAGGAAACTTTCTGAGAATTGGTAATATCGGGACTAGCACCACATGTAAAATATATATCAACATCTTAATTCACCTGGTTTCTCATTCTTTACTGACTGAACTACTTAAGACAAGAATGTAAGTGAATATACTGCACAAAATACATGTGTCAGATAGGAGCCAGACAAAAGAATTTGCCAGAAGGTTGGCAATGATCATCCAATAAAAATAATAGGAAAACAATAATGGCAGCAAACCCACTCAGAGCTGTAACCAAGAAACAAAACATTTTAGTGTTTTAATGTTTAATGTTATCTGTGTTTTATCATTCACACTTGGATGTTACATACTACTCTTCCAAAGGTTTCCAACTATCTGTGATTCAAGACTAATGTCAGGCATGCTGACAATTTTAATTTGAAGGGCAGAGGGAAGGGAGAGAGAAAACTTCAGAGATTACCTTGTTCACTAAAAGCATCTCTGTCATTTCTCTTCTTTTTAAGGGAAACACCCCTGGATCTCTTCAGAAATCAAAATACAGACTAAAAATAGGACATCCTAAAAATGTGTGCCAGATGTATCATATCTAGGGCTTTTCTCACCCGGGGTATTTGCCAACTCCCACTTGACACATCCCAAATATTTTTAGCACTTCAAAGTCTCTTACTTATTGCTAGCACAGCTGGAAGCTAAAAATACTCACACTGTATAATGCTACTTAAAAAGTCAAAGATTATTTTTCTAAGTATCATTTATGCAAAATATGTTCTCATAATGGGAGCTCAGGTAGAAGCAGTTTAGCTGAGATTGGAGAGGGTCAGAACAACGAGGCCAAGTACAGTGGAGACCATTCTACAGGAATGATTAGGTGGACAGGACTCATTTAGCTACCTTTTCAAATGAATCCTAATGACTGGACAGCTGAGTGCAGCTAGAGCTGACCCAGCAGCTTGGAGATCTATAGACGGGTAATGGTAACAGGGATGAGGTTTTGTAGGAGCTATGCGGGACACAGTAGTGGATAAACCAGGGTTCAGGGAGGGGAAATACAAGCTCGTGGGAGACTGGTCCATGACATAATTCCATTATGAGAAGAATAATGCAAGTATGGCAAAAATGTAAGTTCACGGTCATTTAAGGACAACGTTCAGACAAGGTACCACTTCTAATACAATAAATGTGGAAGTAATGAAGGTCTGATTGTGAAGCCATCAAAGGGGGCAAAAGTCACCAGGAAATATATGTGCTTGAAAGAGAAATGGTCATCACTTGGGAAAAGGCTAGAAACCAATTACTGGAAACTGTAATATCCAGATCACAGGAAGAACCAGGGAGAGAGGAGGAGACGGAGAAATTCTGCAGTCAGGGAACTTGCTTTCTATAACAGGACTTGTCTCAAGGCCAGGGACAAGGTAAGGCTGATTCAAGCAGTTCTCCGAATATGCTTTGCTTAAGACTCCAAGTGAGCACGGCGCCTTGGCCCATCGACAAGGTGATGCTCCTCTCCACATATAGGAAGGATTGAACAAAATCCTCTCTGGGCTGAAACCACAATATCATTTTCTAGTACAAGCACTGTCATTTGTTCCTTTAATGAGGTGAGTCAGATTTTCTCAGAAATACATTTGAGTTTCACAACCCTGTTTTGACCAAATATGTTTATTTCTATATGGAATTTAATCAAAGTCATTAACAGCACTTGAATCTATAGAACGAGTATTCACTGGCGGCTGCTGGATGCTTGCTTTGAATAGGACAGTTTCGAAAGCTGGCTCTGACTGACCGCATCCAGATGATAAATTCTCAAAATTCTGAATAGCAAATCTGTCAATATGGGCACAGCTTTCATGATTGGGGCACACCTAGGAATACAGGAACATATCCAACAGGATCTTGAAGGACCTAGTTCCTCTTCAGTCAGCCGCCAGGATATATGAGCTGCCACTCACTTTTTCATTCTTTTGGGGAGACCTGCACTTGTGTAACACACCACAAAGCAGCTGCTTCTTTCTTTCTTTCTTTCTTTCTTTCTTTCTTTTTCTAGGCAGCCATCAAGCTTGTATCTGTAATTTAGTAGAAACTAAGACAAGAGAATAAAACCGAATGTATTTTCATTTTTTTCTTTTTAATGAAATCAGAGACAGAAATGTTTAGCAACAATGCAAGTTCTAAATAAATGTGAGTTCGTGTTATCTTCGATTGGTGTCGTGGGAATTCTGAAGCAGAAATAAGAAAATCACCCAGCGGTGGTATCATAGAGATTTCAATGTTGGACAGGCAGGGAGATGAATTAGGAAATGTCAGCTAACGAAGAGTGGGGCATACTATTACTCTCCTCCCACCTCCAATGAGGACTTTGTAAAGAACTCATAGGATGTGGATAATTTCTTTGGCTTTGAATAAAAGAATGGAGCAAATACATCTGCCTCAGGTTCCCCTGAACTTGGTGACTGAAATCCCAGATGGTCTCCACCCTTTTCCTCAAGCCATGCCTTCATCAACTTAACAGGGACTTCCGCTAGCTCTCTGGAATGCAGTGAAGAATTCGACACCGTCACATGCTGCCACTGTCTCAGTAATTCCTACTTGCTCTCTCTATAGAACGGGGTTTCTGCTTTAAGTTTTTGGCCCAGGAAACCCGTTTCTTGCCAGGATCTGACTCCAGTCTATAAGGCAGTTCCCTTCACCTGCTTCGATTTCCCATATCATGCTTTCTCTTTCACTCTGCCTGATAGGGATTATGCCATGATTGTGAAGATCACTTACAATTATGGTCTTATTCTGATTTTAGTCTTTCCTATATGCAGGGCTTTCCCTTCTATATACCATGCTTTGCCTTGCCTGCTGGATCGGAACCCTTGCAGTTGACACATGACTGCTCTCTGGTCACTTAGCCCGTCCCTTCTTCTCTGGGCATTCAATGGCACAGCTGATCCTGTAGGACTAGCTGCTGCAGCCGATGGAATTCCTCAGCTCTGAGAAGGGCATCCAGCAATGATTTTTTTCTCTTTTCTATTATCCTTGTGGGGTATGATTTATTTATTTGTTTGTTTGTTTATTTATTTTTATGTTTCAGGTACCTCTCGTCTCCAATTATAATTACACAGAGGCCATTCTTAACAGACAGAGATCACAAGTAGGCAGAGAGGCAGGAGGAAGCAGGCTCCCTGCTGAGCAGAGAGTTGGATGTGGGGCTCGATCCCAGGACCCTGACATCATGACCTGAGCTGAAGGCAGAGGCTTTAACCCACTGAGCCACCCAGGTGCCCCATAGAGGCCATTCTTAACTCAAATATGGGTTGTTCACAGAACGGTCATTCAGGAATGAATTTTTCTCTCAGAAACAATGCTTTAATTAGTAATTATATCATATTTTTAATTTATTATGTACTAACCAAAACATTTAAACCCTAAGGAAACTAAACTGTAGGTATCAAGTGATATTGCAGAAGATTTCTGGTTGCATCATTAGTGTCCCAAGCAGCCATATACTTTTCCTTTTATTCATAACCCCTTGGAAGCTATGCTGTGCTCAGGTGCTAGAGCTGCCCCCACAACACGGTTATGTGTAAGAGTGACAAAGCCTCCTTGGCCATCCACGTGAGAAAAACTGGAGTCACCGAGAATGAGGTTCATATAGAGCTGCAGGCCCATGGTTTATGCTCAACAAAAGAGCAGTGATGTGGTAGTGTATCAGTCTGCCCATGCAGCTATAACAGAATGGCACAGCCGGAGTGGCTGAAACCAGAGAAATTCACGTTCTTATAGTTCTGGAGGCTAGAAGTCCCAAGATCAAGGTGCCAACAGGTTTGGTTTTTCCTGAAGCTCCTCTCCTAGGCTTGCAGAGGGTCATTTTCTTGTTGTGTACTCACATGGTCTTTCTTCTGTGAGCACAATTCCCTAGTGTCCCTTCATATGTACAAATTTCCTCTTCTTAGAAGGTCACCAGTCAGGTTGGAGTAGGGTACAACCTAGTGACCTCCTTTTAATGTAATCACCTGCTTAAAGATTTTATCTCCAAATAGGGTTATGTGCTGAGGTGCTGGGGGTTAGGACTCGAACACATGGATTTAGGGGGACATAATTTAGCCCACCATGGGTAGGAAGCACCAGTCTCTTCATGGGTAGCACAGGCCCTTGTATGGCAGGATCCATGTGTAAGTCACATGTAAGTAATGATGATGTCAGAAAAGAGCAGTGACCAAACTACTCATGCTTACCTATTTATTGCTAAAAGTGTTACTTATGTGAAACCTAAGAATCAGAAATGAACAATAATTCACAGGCAGAACATTGGTAACTAAGGCTAACTAGTACCTGTATCACAATACACAGGATTTGGGGAAAAGAAGTGTTTTAACCAAATGCAGACCTACAGCATAGTCCTAGATCAGTTTTGTTACAAGTTACTTGAAAGATTCAGTGACTTCTAGACATTGTTTAAAATCATAGGTATCATCAATCAAGATAAAAAAAAACAACAACAAATAATTTACTCATCAAATCGAAGGTATTTATTGTGCAAGTCAGGGTTTCAGATGTGGACAAAATAAAGACATTCTTGTTTTCAGGGAGATTGTTGGGTAACAGAAGAGATCATGAGCAGAAAGGTAGGCATGGATTCAAAGTAATGAGAAATATTATTTCTATGAATAAAAATAAAGCTGAATGTGGAGATAGAGTTACAATAGTTTTATTTTTGTCCTGAATAAATGAGGGAGCACTGTGTACCTCTATAGAATAACTTTCCAGGTAGAGGGCTTAGTGGGTGTCAAGACTTGGTTGTTTGAGGAACAGTCAGGAAATGACACAAGTGTGAGTTGGAAGTCGAGAAGACACAACCAAGCAGAGGTAGATGATGCCTTATGATGTAAGGACATACAGGGGAAAAAAAATATTTGCCAAACATGTAACAAATAAATGGTTGGTGTTTATAGTACCTAAAGAGCCCCTATAAGATGATGAGAAAAATACTAACAAACGCATAAGAATAGGGCAAGTCAGAGACAGATAAATCTCATAGGTCAATGAAAATATCTCTAAGATACCAAGCAGATAAAGAACTGCAAATTCAAACAATAACTGGATATGATAGTTTTTCACAAATCAGATTATTTTAGAAAATGAGGAGGGAAGAACAGATAAGAAATGACAATATTCAGAATGGCAAGAATGCATATAATGGACAATCTCATGAATGACTGCTGGGATGCAAATCACTTTAGCCATTTTTGAAGACAATCCAGCAATCAATTCTTGAGAATTTATCCTAGAGGAAAAAGCGTACGATACTTCCATTTTGTATATGTCTATCTTATTTCTGTATGTTTGTATGAGGATAGACTAAGGTTGAAGGACACACACCATATTGATAATACTTATTGCCTCAGGAGGAAAATGAGGAAGATGATAAAATTAATCACTATTTTTTTGAAGTTTTTATTTAAATTCCAGCTAGCTAACATGTTGTGTTATATTAGTTTCAGGAGTATGATGTAGTGATTCAACATTTCCTTATATCACCCTGCACTCATCACAAGTGCCCTCCTTATTCCCCATCACCTATTAACTCATCGCTCATCTATTTTGCCTCTGGTGACCATCAGTTTGTTCTCTATAATTAAGAGTTTGTTTCTTGATTTGCCTCTCTCTTTTACCCCCCATGTTCATTTGTTTTGATTCTTAAATGCCACATGAATGAAATCACATGGTATTTGTCTTTCTTTGACTGACTTATTTCACTTTGCATAAAACTCAACACCAAAAAATGAATAATCCAATTAAAAAATGGGCAGAAGACACAACTAGACATTTTTCCAAAGAAGACATATAGTTGGCCAACAGAGACATGAAAAGATGCTCAACAACACTGATCATCAGGGAAATAAAAATCAGAAGTACAATGAGAGATCTCTTCACACCTGTCAGAAAGGCTAAAATCAGCATCAGAAGAAACAGGTATTGGTGAGCATGCAGAGAAAGGGGAACCCTCTTCCACTGTTAGTGGGAAAGCAAACTAGTGCAGCCACTCTGGAAAACAGTCTGGAGGTTTCTCAAAAAGTTAAAGACAGAACCTCCCTATGATCCAGCAATTGAACTATTATTTACCCAAAGAATACAAAAGTACTAATTCAAAGGGATATATGCACCCTGAAGTTTATAGCAACACTATCTATAATAGCCAATATATGAAAACAGTCCAAGTGTCCATTGACTGATGAATGGATAAAGAAGATATAGTATGCATATACAAAGGAATAATACTCAGCCATAAAAAGAAATGAAAGCTTGCCATATTCAATGACTTGGATGGAGCTAGAGAGTATTATGATAATCACTATTATTTTTATGTAAAAGAAAAATATGTATTCCCAAGACATTTGCACTAAATCATATCCTTTAAAGACACTTAAGAAAGGAAACATTTCAACTGCATTTTTATCTCCATAGCACCATATAACTGATTGAACCTTGCTGTAAATTGATCATTTTGAACAAGTTAAATGAGTTATTTTGTCTTAGACAAATGCAACCATAATTATGTAAATATAAAAGAGGATTACATGAAAGACTTTTCTACTTATTCTGACAGCAGAAAAGTTACAAGACAATTGTCCCTAATGGACCACTGTGAAACTAGTTTTCAAACAAAACTCATCAATAAGTAGAGTTTAACATGAAAATGGACTTAATGATATCTCAGTCCACTAGTGAGAAATTATTATCAGGCAGTCCTGTGGCATAGAGCCAAGACAGCATTATAGAAGTCTAGATGGTCTCTCACACACAAACATAGTAATGAACACATTCTCTCTCTCAGATCTCTGTATGATGTATGTCAACTCATGTCATCCATGATCCTCTAACAGAAAGTCTGAACCCATCTTATCTTTGTTTTCAGATAACAGTAATGAGATTTCTAATATGCTGAACCTTGTAATTAAATGAGAATATAGGGGTACCTGGTGGCTAAGTTGGCTGAGCATCTACCTTTGGCTCAGGTAATGATCTCCAGCTCCTGGGATCAAGCCCCATGCTCTCTTTTCCTTCCCAAATAAATAAATAGAATCTTTCAAATTAATGAGAGTATCAGATGTTGATGGACAGGGGCACCTGGGTGGCTCAATGGGTTAAGCCTCTGCCTTTGGCTCAGGTCATGATCTCCAGGATCCTGGGATTAAGCCCCAAGTCCGGCTCTCTGCTCAGAGGAGAGACTGCCTCCCCCCCCCCCCCACCGCCAGCCTCTCTACATACTTGTGATCTCTGTCTGTCAATAAATAATAAAATCTTAAAAAAAAAGATGTTGATGGACAGGAAACCCATGAAATGTAAAGTGCATCTCTGTTCATTATTTTGTCTTCAATAAGTACTTTATTAGAATTGGATGTGGTTTTAAATCATGCAATTTTATATGTCCTTTATTGATACTCAAATATTTTTTCTCTTCAATTTCAGAATCATGAGATGGATAATTTACATCTTATTTACTAGAAGGCCATAAATTGAGTTATTTTTCTCCTCAAAGTATAATTGAAAACAAAAGAAATGCAGCATTTAATTTTGGCCTTTTTAATCAATCCACCCCTATCATGAAAATCACAATTGTGTAACACTGATTGCTGTCACGTTGGTGGTCGTAAAGATCACACTGTACATCCTTCACAAACTATACAATATATTTACCTATGAGTCAAATCAGAAAAATATATTAATCAAAATTAAAATAAGGGCTATTTTTTGCAAGATTTAAGAAAAACTACTTTTGGTATGTAAATGTAATTTTAGAAATGTATGTGTATACCTATGAATTATACAGCTAACTCTCTCAGCATCTTCTCATAATAATTCCAGAAATGCAACAGTCTAGTAAACACTGACCTTGACTGTCCTTCATAAAAAGTGAAATTTCAAGAGCTAGACTGACTTCAGAATTGAAAGTTGTGATGACCACAGCATGAAGTGAAAGGGACAGGGTTTCTCGTAACTAAAATCCAAGGGAGAACCACTTTCAGATCATCCTATCTAACTGAGAAATAGGACAGTCTCTAGGAACAAGTGCTGATAAACTCTTCCAGTGGCAAATATATATATATATATATATATATATATATATATATATATATATATAATAGTGATTTCCAAATGCCCATCTCATGCTTTGCTTCGGATATTAATCTTAACATTCAGACAGTCACAGGATAGGAAGAACAGACAGGGTGAATAGAATAAGAGAAGGCAGGTTGACCTGGTCTAATTCTCTAGTAAATAGGCTGGTAACCATCCTCCCCAGAAACAAACAAATAACCTGTGTTAGAGATTCTTGATCCATTAAAGTCTTTTGGTATGTGGTCCATGGTTTGGGATATCTAGATTCCTTCTAGGAAACAAACCTAGTATCTATGGATTTATGGAGTATGGTTCCTTATAAACATCACACAAGCTATATAATTAATTACATATAAAAGTGAGATGTTTCACGAGGAATCAAGATGGTGGAGAAGTAGCAGGGTGAGACGACATCAGGCAGCAGGAGATCAGCTAAATAGCTTATCAAACCATTGCAAACACCTACAAATCCAACAGGAGATTGAAGAGAAAAAGAGCAACAATAGAGCAACAATTCTAGAAACAGAAAATCGACTACTTTCTAAAAGGTAGGACCAGCGGAGAAGTGAATCCAAAGCGATGGGAAGATAGACCGCAGGGAGGGGCCAGCTCGCAGCAAGCAGCGGAGCAATGGAGCACAAAATCAGGACTTTTAAAAGTCTGCTCCACAGAAGGACATTGCTCCAGAGGCTAAACTGAGGCGAAGCCCATGTGGAGTCAGGATGGCCCCAGGTCCTGTGGGGTCACAGAAGGATCGGGGGTGTCTGAGTGTCACAGAGCTCCCAGGTATTAGAGTGGGGCAGCCAGCTACAGAGACAGAGCTGAGGAGTGAGCTCTTAACTTGGGGTTACCTTGAGCCATAATCCATGGCACAGGTCGGTGCTATGTGAGTGGGGTCCCCACAAGATCCAGGGAGACACCCCTTAGTAGAGCTCAGGGGCCTGTGGGGTTCAGAGACTCCAGGTGGAGCTGTGTGCCAGAGACAGAGATGCTTGATCACAGGCTTGGTGAGCTCAGAGCGTAGCCAGAGAACAGGGAGACGGGAGTGATTGAGTGCTTTTCTCTGAGGGCCCACTGAGGAGTGGGGCCCCGAGCTCTCGGCTCCTCCGGGCTGGAGATTGGGAGGCTGCCATTTTCTTTCCTGCCCTCTGGAACTCTATGGAAAGTGTTCAGGGAATAAAAGTTCCCAAAAGTGAACCCGAGCCGATTACTTAGCCTGGACCCTGGTATGGGTGATGCAATTCCGCCTGGGGCAAAGACACTTGAGAATAACTACAACAGGCCCCTCCCCCAGAAGATCAACAAGAAATCCAGCCAAGACCAAGTTCACTTACCAAGAACAGTGGAATTCCAGAGGAGGAGAAAGCAAAGCATGGAATTCATGGCTTTCTCCCCATGATTCTTTAGTCTTACAGTTAATTAAATTTTTTTAATTTTATTTTTTTTTCTTCTGCTTATTTTTTTAAACTTTTACCCTTTCATCTTTTCACGTGTTTTAACTAGTTTTCTTAACAATACCTTTCATTAAAAAAAATAATAACCTTTTTTGAACCTCCATTCTTATAGTCATATTTTATCCTTCATTGTATCTAACTTTATTTTTTGTATACATATAGGGTTTTTTCTTCTAAAAAATTTGGGGTACAACTTCTTCTATAGATCAAAATATACCCTAAATCTAGCTCCAGGCTTGTGCTAGTCTCCAGCCCGAGCAAATTCTCTCCACTTTCTTTTTCTTTATTCTCCCAACCAACTAACTGAATCAACTCCTTTTTTAAAAATTTTTAAAAAAAATTTAATTTTTCATCTCTATAGGCAATATTCCATCCATTCATTGTGTTTACCCTTATGTATGTTTTTCATCCTTTAAAATTTTGGGAGGTAGTTTCTTCTAAGAGACCAAAATACTCCCAAAATTAAGTGGGTGACCCTGTTCTAGTTACCAGTCTAATATACATATGTATTTTTTTTTCTTTTCTATATTTCTCTTTATTTGTTTTCTTTTTTTAAATTTTCTTTTTCTCTGAACTTCTTTTTATCCCCTTTCTCCCCCCAATGATTTGGGGTCTCTTCTGATTTGGTTAAAGCACATTTTCCTAGGGTCTTTGCCACCTTTTTAGTATTTTATTTGCTCCTTCATATATTCTTATCTGGACAAAATGACAAGGCAGAAAAACTCACCACACAAAAAAAAGAACAAGAGGCAGTACTGAAGGCTAGGGACCTAATCAATACAGACATTGGTAATATGTCAGATCTGGAATTCAGGACGACGATTCTCAAGGTTCTAGCCGGGCTCGAAAAAGGCATGGAATATATTAGAGAAACCCTGTCCGGAGAAATAAAAGCCCTTTCTGGAGAAATAAAAGAACTAAAATCTAATCAAGTTGAAATAAAAAAAGCTATTAATGAGGTGCAATCAAAAATGGAGGCTCTTACTGCTAGGATAAATGAGGCAGAAGAAAGAATTAGTGAAAAAGAAGACCAAATGACAGAGAATAAAGAAGCTGAGCAAAAGAGAGACAAACAACTACTGGATCACGAGGGGAGAATTCGAGAGATAAGTGATACCATAAGATGAAACAACATTAGAATAATTGGGATTCCAGAAGAAGAAGAAAGAGAAAGAGGAGCAGAAGGTATACTGGAGAGACTTATTGTAGAGAATTTCCCTAATATGGCAAAGGGAACAAGCACCAAATTCCAGGAGGTGCAGAGAATCCCCTCAAAATCAGTAAGAATAGGTCCACACCCTGTCACCTAATAGTGAAATTTACAAGTCTTAGCAACAAAGAGAAAATCCTGAAAGCAGCACGGGACAAGAAGTGTGTAACACACAATGGTAAAAATATTAGATTGGCAGTGGACTTATCCACAGAGACCTGGCAGACCAGAAAGAACTAGCATGATATATTCAGAGCACTAAATGAGAAAAACATGCAGCCAAGAATACTATATCCAGCTAGACTATCACTGAAACAGAAGGAGAGATGAAAAGCTTCCAGGACAAACAAAAAGTGAAATAATTTGCAAATACCAAACCAGCTCCACAGGAAATACTGAAAGGGGTCCTCTATGCAAAGAGAGACCCTAAAAGTAGTAGATCAGAAAGGAACAGAGACAATATACAGTAACAGTCACCTTACCGGCAATACAATGGCACTAAATTCATATCTCTCAATAGTTACCCTGAATGTAAATGGGTTAAATGGTCCAATCAAAAGACACAGGGTATCATAATGGATAAAAAAACAAAACCAACAATATGTTGCCTACAAGAAATTCATTTTAGACCTGAAGACACCTCTAAATTTAAAGTGAGGGGATGGAAAACAATTTACCATGCTAATGGACATCAGAGGAAAGCTGGGTGGCAATACTTTTAACAGATCTATAAGATTTTAAGCCAAAGACTATAATAAGAGATGAGGGAGGATGCTATAAAATAATCAAAGGGTCTGTCCAACAAGAAGATCTAACAATTTTAAATATCTATGCCCCTAACATGGGAGCAGCCAACTATATAAACCAATTAATAACAAAATCAAAGAAACACATTGACAATAATACAATAATGGCAGGGGACTTTAACACTCCCCTCACTGAAATGGACAGATCATACAAGCAAAAGATCAACAGGAAATAAAGGTCTTAAATGACACACTGGACCAGATGGATATCACAGATATATTCAGAACATTCCATCCCAAAGCAACAGAATGCCCATTCTTCTCTAGTGCACATGGAACATTCTCCAGAATAGATCACATCCTGGGTCATAAATCAGGACTCAACCAGTATCAAAAGATTGGGATCAATCCCTGCATATTTTCAGACACAATGCTCTGAAGCTAGAACTCAATAACAAGAGGAAATTTGGGAAGAACCCAAATACATGGAGACTAAACAGCATCCTTCTAATGAATGCATGGGTCAACCAGGAAATTAAAGAAGAATTGAAAAAAACCATGGAAACAAATGATAATGAAAACACAATGGTTCAAAATCTGTGGGACACAGCAAAGGCAGTCCTGAGAGGAAAATATATAGCAATACAAGCCTTTCTCAAGAAAAAAGAAAGGTCTCAAATACACAACCTAACCGTACACCCAAAGAAAGCTGGAGAAAGAACAATAAAGAAAGTCTAAACCCAGCAGGAGGAGAGAAATAATAAAAATCTGAGCAGAAATCAATTAAATAGAAACCAAAAAACCAACAAACAAATCAACAAAACTAGGAGCTGGTTCTTTCAAAGAATTAATAAGATTGATAAGCCCCTGGCCAGACTTATCCAAAAGAAAAGAGAAAGGACCCAAATAATAAAATCATGAATGAAAGAGGAGAGATCACAACCAACACCAAAGAAATACAAACAATTATAAGAACATACTATGTGCAACTCTACGCCAACAAGTTTGACAATCTGGAAGAAATGGATGCATTCCTAGAGACATATAAACTTCCACAACTGAATCAGGAAGAAACAGAAAACCTGAACAGATGCATAACCAATAAGGAGATTGAAACAGTCATCAAAAATCTCCAAACAAACAAAAGCCCAGGGCCAGACAGTTTCCCAGGGGAATTCTACCAAACATTTAAAGAAGAATTAATTCCTATTCTCCTGAAACTGTTCCAAAAAATAGAAATGGAAGGAAAACTTCCAAACTCATTTTATGAGGCTAGCATCACCTTGATCCCAAAACCAGACAAGAATCCCATCAAAAAAGAAAAGTACAGACCAATATCCTTGATGAACACAGATGCGAAAATTCTCACCAAAATACTAGCCAATAGGATCCAGGTGAGATTTATTCCAGGGCTGCAAGTTCGGTTCAACATCTGCAAATCAATCGATATTATACAATGCATTAACAATAGAAAGAACAAGAACCATATGATACTCTCAATAGATGCTGAAAAAGCATTTGACAAAGTACAGCATTCTTTCCTGATAAAACTCTTCAAAGTGTAGGGATAGAGGGCAAATACCTCAATATTATCAAAGCCATCTATGAAAAATCCACGGCAAGTATCATTCTCAATGGAGAAAAACTGAGAACTTTTCCGCTAAGGTCAGGAACACAGCAGGGATGCCCATTATCACCACTACTATTCAACATAGTACTAGAAGTCCTAGCCTCAGTAATCAGACAAGAAAAAGAAATTAAAGGCATACAAATCGGCAAAGAAGAAGTCAAACTACCACTCTTTGCAGATAATATGATATGATACTATATGTGGAAAACCCAAAAGGCTCCACTCCAAAACTGCTAGAACTTGTACAGGAATTCAGTAAAGTGTCAGGATATAAAATCAGTGCACAGAAATCAGTTGCATTTCTTTACACCAACAACAAGACAGAAGAAAGAGAAATTAAGGAGTCAATCCCATTTATAATTACACCCAAAACCATAAGATACCTAGGAATAAACCTAACCAAAGAGGCAAAGAATCTATACTCAGAGAACTATAAAGTACTCATGAAAGAAATTGAGGAAGACACAAAGAAATGAAAAAATGTTCCATGTTCCTGGATTAGAAGAACAAATATTGTGAAAATGTCTATGCTACCTAAAGCAATCTACATATTTAATGCAATCCGTATCAAAATCCCATCCATTTTTTTTTCAAAGAAATGGAACAAATAATTCTAAAATTTATATGGAACTAGAAAAGACCTCGAATAGCCAAAGGAATATTGAAAAAGAAAGCCAAAGTTGGTGGCATCACAATTCCAGACTTCAAGCTCTATTACAAAGCTGTCATCATCAAGACAGTATGGTAC
Organism: Taxidea taxus jeffersonii; assembly: GCA_003697995.1. NCBI lineage: Eukaryota > Metazoa > Chordata > Mammalia > Carnivora > Mustelidae > Taxidea > Taxidea taxus. The sequence goes on from RCUC01110389.1 coordinate 46,912, forward strand.
TGGCACAAAAATAGACACATAGATCAATGGAACAGAATGGAGAGCCCAGAAATAGACCCTCAACTCTATGGTCAACTGATATTCGCAAAAGCAGGAAAGAATGTCCAATGGAAAAAAGACAGCCTCTTCAACAAATGGTGTTGGGAAAATTGGACAGCCACATGCAGAAAAATGAAATTGGACCATTTCCTTATACCACACACAAAAATAGACTCAAAATGGATGAAGGACCTCAACATGAGAAAGGAATCCATCAAAATCCTTGAGGAGAACACAGGCAGCAACCTCTTCAACCTCAGCTGCAGCAACTTCTTCCTAGGAACAACACCAAAGGCAAGGGAAGCAAGGGCAAAATGAACTATTGGGATTTCATCAAGATCAAAAGCTTTTGCACAGCAAAGGAAACAGTTAACAAAACCAAAAGACAACTGGCAGAATGGGAGAAGATATTTGCAAAAGACATATCAGATAAAAGGCTAGTATCCAAAATCTATAAAGAGCTTAGCAAACTTAACACCCAAAGAACAAATAATCCAATCAATAAATGGGCAGGGGATAGGAGCAGACATTTCTGCAAAGAAGACATCCAGATGGCCAACAGACACAGGAAAAAATGCTCCACATCACTGGGCATCAGAGAAATACAAATCAAAACTACAATGAGATACCACCTCACACCAGTCAGAATGGCTAAAATTAACAAGTCAGGAAACGACAGATGCTGGCAAGGATGCGGAGAAAGGGGAACCCTCCTACACTGTTGGTGGGAATGCAAGCTAGTGCAGCTATTCTGGAAAACAGCATGGAGGTTCCTCAAAAAGTTGAAAATAGAGCTACTCTATGACCAAGCAATCGCACCACTGGGTATTTACCCTAAAGATACAAACATAGTGA
>RCUC01110396.1:0-20302 GCA_003697995.1 Taxidea taxus jeffersonii
AGAGAGAGAGAGAGAGAGAGAGAGAGGAGAATATACTTGAATAGACAGATTCGTTTCTGCTAATTGGGTAAGCAAGTGTAGAGACTTGATTTCCAGTCAGTGAGTTCACTTCTTGCCCATCACTGGTTCAGTGTGATGCAGAGAAAAAGCAGGTGCTACAGAGAAAACATTTAGAGCCCCAGACGTGGGTGGGAAGGAAGAGGCAGAGTGAGGCTGCCATGTGAAAGCTCAGTGGAACCTAAAAGATAAGGTGAAGTCCAGGATCCCATGATTTATGACATTTAGCATACGTTCAGTTTCAGTTTGCAGTGAATGAATAAATATACATTTCCAGATTTTAAAAATATGAATAGTGTCATGTTGGGGAGTGGGAAAAAAAAACCCTGCAGTGGAGGATTTCCATAAATATCCTCTCTCCATTGTGTTTGTCACTAGAGATGGCTGGCCTTCCCCGAGTCTCTCCTCACTAGCTGAGCCTCCTCCTAGAAGACAAAGGTGATGCTGCCAGGTCTTTGGTACCCTCTGACCACCCTCCTCCTGGCTTGGCACCTGACAGAACATCTGTGGAGATTCATTTATAGGAAAACTACAAGCATGGCCCTCAGGGCGGTGGCCTCAGCTCCCCTCCCCACCCTCAAACTGCTCCCCAGCCCACGGAAAAGTAGTAGGCTTTATCCTGCCAAGGAATGAAGAAGTCCAATCAAAATACTCTCCTTTTATTCTACTTCACCCAGGATGCCACCATTTTCCTGGGCAAAGGTATACCAGGATATTAGTACATTCTACTCCTTGAGCTTGTCAGGGAAACCTCAGAAATGTTCAGCTGAGGCTAGAATGTTCTGCTGATTGCTATCAAGGAAACCTGCCACCTGGAAGAGCTGGGAAGCAGTCTTTCCTGGGCCTAGAGCCTCCTGGGTTTTGAATCTGGTGCTCAAAAGGATCAGGACCAAGAAGATGAGTTGGATCATCTCTTTCCCAGCCAAGCCCTTAGTCCTACTACCCTGGAGTGGGAGAGCATCACTATCAGGCAATGACAGAGGGGCTCCATCCCCCAGGTGTGAGTTCATCACACATCTACTGAGTGTCCACCATGTTCTAGGCTCCACATCAGAGGCTAGAGGTACAGATGTCCCTGGGGGATCCTTGAGCCTATCCGCACCCTCCCCCCCAAACACAAACCCTTATATGCACATCTCAAAGGGAAACTGGGGACAGGAGGAAGGCCTACAGGGAATGCTGTAACTGAAAAAGCTAAAGATTTCCCAAGGAGCCTCAGCCTCCCCCGAAGCAGTCCTGCCTTCTTTCACACAGCTACCCTGGAAATATCCGAGGCCCCACTTCTTCCCTATTTCCAAGGCTCACCCATCCTCAGGTGGAGTAGAAAGATGCAAGGAGATTTGAGCTCTGTTCCCAGCTCTGCCATCAAAAGGTGCCCTCCACCACACTTGTGTCCTCCTCCCTGCAGATTCAGAGGGATATGCCTTGCGTAAACAGCCTGGCTTGGTGGGGCTTAGGACTTTGGGGTCAACACCAGCCTCTTATCCTAATTCCTCCAGAGGTCCCTGAGTTATAACCCAAACAACTCCCACTGGGTGAACACCTACGGAATGCTAGACATGAGACCAGAGACAGCTCATTTAATCCTGAACTAACCCAAGAGGGAGCTTTTGCCATCAGTGCCATTTTACACTCAAGGACACTAAGGTCCCTTCTCCAAAGACAGGCAGGAAACAGCACAATGATCCGAGGCCAATCTGTGATACCTTGAAAGCCAGGGCTCCAGTCCCCTATATCTACTTCCTTAAAGACACATCCAGTCCTTCCCCCACAGATGGAATTCACTCCCCTTCCCCATCAATAGCACCCTGGCCCCTGTGCCCCCAGAACAGGAAGGCCAAGGCTGAGGCAGCCTAGCAAGGTAAATTCCAGCCTCTCTCAGTTGCTACCACTCCCACCACCACCTGCAGCAGAAGCGATTGCATCACCCTGCAGGAAGTGGTCCAGCAGCCCGGCATGGGCCCTGGGGCACATTTTCAGTTCCTACTTCTATCCTTGCCTACACTCAGCACACGGCCTTATCTTTTGCCCCTGCACCCGCCCTGTGGGTTAAGGCTAACGTGCATGCCTGGATAGGGGACTGTGGTCTGTTGCTTGGATAGGATTTGTACCGGACCAACGGAAGCCCTTCCTCTCTTTTCCAAACGCTGCCCGATGGGGGAATGGAGCCTTGCCAGCCAAAGCTATTAACCAATCAGAGGTCCCAGAGCTCAGACAAAAAGGCCTCTTGGATGCAGGAGACAAGTCCCACGCAGCCACCATTACCCTGCACCTGCCTTTCAAAGACGAGTACCTGCGTGTCTAGGCCAAGGTGCTGAAGAGCCTGCCAACACAGCCAGGATGTCTGTTGTGGTGTCTCCAGGCTATTAGATTGGCAGACACATTGCACTTGGCTTCCCTTCCTACATTCACCATGAGATCTTCTGGAATGGAGGATAGATCCTCAGCCCTAAACTTCTGCTCCCACACGTCCTAGACTTCCTGTCCCTCTCTGCCAACTTCCTTCTCTCTCTCCCCGCTGCAGCACTATTTCTTTATTTCCTTAATCTCTCTTCCTACCCTGGTTTCCTCCTGCACTGGGCACCTCTGTCTGGCCTCTCTCATCTGAAGCAGCCACCATCAGCTCAGAAAAGGGACTCATAAAACATTCAACGTTTTAGCAGAACTCAATCTGTGTAGAGAAGCTGCTACCTTTAATATTATCATCCCCATTTGAAAATGGTTTGTTTGCATCTGAGTGACATTTGAAATGGTTCTATGAGTGGGGTTATCACTGTCTCTTCACCCAGAGAGAGAGAGCGAGAGAGAGAGTGCGCACTGTGCTAAACCACTGACTGCCAAATGGATCTCTCCAGCTCTCAGATGCTCTTTGTACCACTGACCTGACTTACTCCTTAGCAGGGGTTAGGGCACCTGAAACAATGCTTAAGATAAATATCAAGCTGTTCTTTTGGGACAAGCCTGGCCTGAAATGACCAATACTGGTTTACTTTGTTTAAAAAAAAAAAAAAAGTCAAACTGCAATGTGAAACGGGGTAATGATAGGGCCAGTCAGGCTCTCTCCCAAGGCTTGGTGGGGGGTGGGTAATTCACTAAACCTGTTCTAGATGTAATTCACCTCTAAGAAATGAAGGAGGACCTCTACTCTGAGCTCTCCCCTCAGATCAGACCAGATTATGGAGACTATTCCAGGTTTCACAGACTCCTAAGCATTATCTGAGGCTATGTAAACACTTGATGGTGAAACTAAATGTCATGATCAATCCTGGACTTCACAGCTTGAGAAAAATATGAAAAATTCCCAGATGCTTCAGAGTAGAATCAGTTTTCAATCCTAACCCCTCTTACGAAACTGACCTCTGTATAAGCCCCTGGCATAAATTCTTATTAACTTCAGGGAGAAACTATTTCCCCAGCTTATATCCGCTCTGAGACAGGGTCATAGATTATGAACTTCACTGTGCCTTTGGACTAGATAAACTCTCAGAGGGGAGGAGAAAAAAAGAATCTCGATGTGGCTTTGGGTTTAGAATGTAGTTCCCTGAAAAGCAGTCTACCACTTTCCTTGTCTGCAGGAAGGAAGTTTTTGCTTAAATGTTTATTGCTCAAATATTCCTTGAAGACAGAGACCTTCTGTATTCCATTTCTTTGGTACTGAAACAAAAGAATGTGTGCCATTATCTTTGAAATGTGATTTCTAAAAAATAATTTAGTCTTATGTTTGGGGGACATCGTTTTATTTGATCTCTTTTGGTTCCTTGGCAATGGGGGTCTCTTGCTATTTCTACGCGTCTCCAATAAGTTTAACTGAAATCATGATTACTTCTTCTCTGAAAAGAAACTATTTCCTTTACATTATTAATTGAGCACATACTATGTGCCCCAAGCCATAATAGGAGTATTAAGAAGTCAAGAGGTATAATCTTCTGTCTACCCTTCCCACTGCCTGCCACGTAATTCACTTACCCTAAAATGCGCCTTTAAAGTATACAAACTTGGGGTGCCTGGGTGGCTCAGTGGGTTAAAGCCTCTGCCTTTGGCTCAGGTCATGATCCCAGGGTCCTGAGATCAAGCCCCGCATTGGGCTCTCTGCTCAGCGGGGAGCCTGCTTCGGCCTCCCCTTCCCCCTCCCCTCTCCCCCTCCCCCTCTTCCTGCCTCTGGGCCTACTTGTGATCTGTCTGTCAAATAAATAAATAAAGTCTTTAAAAAAAATAAAATAAAGCATACAAACTCGTAGTTTTTAAAATATTTCCAGAGTTTTATAACCATCATCACAATTTTAGAGCATTTTTCATCACCCCAAAATGAAATCCCATATCTTTTAGCAGTCATTCTCCATTTCTCCCCAAGCCCTCCCTAGCCTAAGTAACCACCAATCCACTTTCTACCTCTAATAGATTTCCTATTCTGGACATTTCATTTATGGACTATGAATCATATACTATATTTTCTCTTGTAACTGACTCCTTTCATTTAATGTTTTCTAGATTCATCCATTTAGTAGCATGTATTAGTACTGTGGGTGGATAATATTCCATTGTATGGATATACCACCTTTTGTTTATCTTTTCATTAGTTGATGGACATTTGTGTTGTTTCCATTTGGGGACTATTATGAATATTTGTATATAAGTTTTTGTTTAAACATGTTTCCCATGCTTTTTTTAAAAAATATTTTATTTATTTATTTGATGGAGAAAGAGAGAGCACAACTAAGCAGAGCAGCAGGCAGAGGGAGAGAGAGAAGCACTCTCTGCTGAGCAGGGAGCCCAATGCGGGGCTCGATCCCAGGACCCTGGAATCATGATCTGAGCTGAAGGCAGATGCTTAACCCACTAAGCCACCCAGGCACCCCTGTTTCCCATGCTTTTGAGATACCTAGGATTGAATTGCTGGGTGGAATGGTAACTCTATATTTAATCTTTTAAAGAATCGTTATGGGTTTGATTTGTATTTACGTAATGACAAATGCTGTAAAGTATACTTTCATGGCCTTCTTAGTCATTTGTATATCTTCTTTGGAGAAATGTCTATTCAAATCTTGCTCACTTTGCAGTTAGGTTATATGTCTTTTTATTGTTGAGTTGTAAGGATTCTTTAAATATTTTGGATAGAAGTCCTTTATCAAAATACATGACTTGCAAATACTTTCTATTCTATTAGTTGTCTTTTTACTTGTCTTTTTGTCATTTGCAGCACAGAAGTTTTTAAATTTGGATGTAGTTAAACTTGTCTATTCTTTTTATGTCACTTATGCTTTTAGTATTATATCTGAGAAACCATTACCTAGCCTGAGGTCACAAAGATTCCCTCATATGTTTTCTCTTAAGAGTTTTATGGTTTTATGTCTTATATATAGACTCATTGTAAGCTAATTTTTGTGTATGGCATAAAGAAAGTGTTCAAATTCATGCTTTTGTGTGTGAATATCCAGTGATCCCACCACTATTTGTTGAAAAGACCATTCTTTCCCCTGTTGAACAGTCTTGGCAGACTTATTGAAAATCAATTGACCAAATGTGTGAGGGTTTATTTCCAGACTCTCAATTCTGTTTCTTTCATCTGTATGTCTATCCTTTATGCCAGTACCATACTGTCTTGATAACTGTGGCTGTACAGTAACTTTTGAAATTGGGAAGTCTGACACCTCAGAGTTTATTCTTATTTTTCAAGATCATTTGGGTGTTCTTGGTTCCTTGCATTTCCATGTGAATTTAAGGATCTATTTGCCAATTTCTAAAAAAAAAAAAAAAAAACAAAACCAGATGAAGCTTTAATTGCTATTGTACTGAATCTATAAATCAATTAGGGAGTATTACCTTCTTAACAATATTAAGTCTTCCAGTTCATGAACATGGGATGTCTTTCCATGTATTATCTTCTTTAAACTCTTTGAATAATGTCTTAGAGTTTTCAGTGTAGACATCTTGCATATCTGTCAAAATTTATTCTTAAGAATTTAATTTTTTTGGTTCTACTGCAAATAAAACTGTTTCCTTAATTTTATTTTTAAATTGTTCATTGCTTGTATACTGAAATACAACTGATTTTTGTACACTGATCTTGTATTCTACAATCCTGCTTCATTCATTTATTGATCTCATAGGGATTCCCCTCCCCCCCCTTTTTTGAGGATTCATTAGGTTTTCTACATTGAAAATCTGTCATCTGCAAATAGACATAGTCTTACTTCTTCCTTTCTAATCTGTATACCTTTTATTTCTTTTTCTTGCCTAACTGCCTGTGCAATGAAAATCCAGTACAATGTTGCATAGAAGTGACAACCATGAATGTCTTTGGCCTATCCCTGATCCCAGGGGAAAAAGCTTTCCCCTTAATAGTAAAAAGTCTTTTACTATTAAGTATGACATTAGCTGTGGGGTTTTTGTGGATGTCTTCTATCAGGTTGAGGAAGTTCCTTTCTATTCCTAGCTTATTGAGTGTTTTTTTATCATGAAAACGTGTTGGATTTTGTCAAATGCTTTTTTTCTGTCTCCTTTGAGATGATTATATGATTTGTCCTTTATTTTACTGCTAATGGGTATTATATTGATTGATTTTATATGCTGAACCAATCTTGCAATCTTGGGACAAATTCCGCTCTATGTATAATCCTTGGTGTGTGTTGCTGATATCACTTTGTTGATCTTTTGTTGTTTTGTAGTCTTTTGAGGAGGTACAATTAACACATTATTGTGTTGTTATTATTGTGTTATTATTGAGGAGGACAATAATGCAAAACAGTGTAAAATCAAGTACCATAGGGTACAGGGAATCGGTGCTATTCATATATTAAATAACAAAATAAGTTATTTTAAAATAATAAATTAAATTAAATAAATATTTATTGTGCATCAACTATGTGCCAAGTATTGTGGTTTGGGGAAATAAAAGCTGCAGAGGTCAAGGGGTCTTGATTAGCGCCCTTGCCCTCCATTCTAGCCAGTATCCTCAAGTCATCAAGACACCTCCCTCCACCCCTGCAAACACCTTTCCATTCACACCCAGAGGCCATTGAAAAAGGAGCCAGGATTCCTTGGGGATTTAATTAGATGGCCAGATATAATGCTGTGAATCAGTTAAGAAGCCAGAATAACAGGATCAGAACAGGGCTTCGGAGTCAGACAAATGGGGATTCAAATCCCAGCATTGGCACCTACTGGTGATTTGGGAATAGTAAATTAATTTCTTTGAACTTAGTTACAGTAACTGTCAGGTGGAAATAATTATAGTACCCTCTTCACGTGGTTGCTGGGGAGTAGAAATTGTGATACACTATACAAGTCACCCTAGTAGAGTGCTTTGGTACATAACAGATGCTCAATAAGCCATAGCTATTACTATGTGTTCAGCACTGTGCGGCAGCCACAGGATAAGGAAAGAAAGTCCAAAAAAAGAATGAAAAAAACGGGCACCTGGGTGGCTCAGTCGGTTGAGCATCAGCCTTTGGCTCAAGTCATGATCCCAGGGTCCTGGGATGGAGCCCCTAGCAGGGCTCTCTGATTCTCCCTCTGCCCCTCCCCCCTGCTCTCTTTCTCTGTCTCTCTCTCAAATAAATAAATTAAATCTTAAAAAATATATTTAAAAAAAAAGAATGACTCCTGCTCAGCAGAGAGCCTGCTTCCCCCTGCCTGTCGCTGCTCCCCCTGCTCATGCTCATGTTCTCTCTCTCTCTCTCTCTCTCTCTCAGACAAATAAATAAATAAAGTCTTTAAAAACAATTGAAAAAAAAAGAATGAAAAAAAAAACATTGGCCAAATTTTCAGAATGTACATGTTCTAGTTGGGGAATCAAACCTAATACATACAAAGTATCTGTAGCATTATAAAAAGTAGCATATAATTTGTCTAAAAATCATATACAGAATATGATTACCATAGGAATAAATAAAACTATAACATATAAATGTTTGACACCAAAGTGTCTGACATATAGTGAGCCCTTGATAAGTGGTAGTGGTTATTATTAACAGTTGCCTTTGCCTTAGGGGTCTCTCTACAACAGTGGTTGTTAAAGTGTCGTCCCTGATCCAACAGTTTAGCAAAGTCTGAAGTCAAATGGAAGCCAGGGTGATCTAGTGCCTATGTGCCATCCTGTATAAGTGGTTGTACAAAATTAGACCTTTGGAAGCAGTATATTTTCACCCTAACCCTGCCTGCAATTAGGGAGAAGAACCACCAGACTCCTCAGTTGGGCTTGCTGGTAAAGCAAAAGCTTCCTCTGCTATAGGCTGTTTTAGGGAAGTAGTTAGTAGTGAAAGAAGGGTGAGGTTTGGAATCCTTAGGCACAGAAATCCTGCTGTGCTCCCTTGTCAATTACTTAACTTCTTAGAGTCCCAGTTTCTTCACCTGTTTATAAAAACAAGAGGACAAACATGCAAGTCCTTAGCCTGTTGCCAATCACATAGATGCTCAGGAAATGTTTGTTTCCCTTCCCTTTCCCAGAAAAGGGAAGGAATGGCAGGGGTATGATCCGTCAGCTGTCTGAGTCTCCTCTGTGACCCCCCAGAACCACCAGTGTCCCTCTGACTCAGTGTCTGTGTCTTTCAGAGCTTTTACTAATTAAGAACAGAGTAAGATTTACATGTTAAGTAAATCTTCTCTGATAATTCCCCAGTGGGGGCTGCAGCAAACTAGTGGTTTAACCCACTTTCAATAATAATCTACATTCCCAATTCATAACTTAGAACTTTAAGTAACAGAACATAAGTTTTGTTGCTTTTTAAAAAAGATTTTATTTATTTATTTGACAGACACAGTGAGAGAGGGAACACAAGCGGGGCTTGAGGGCAGGGAGTGGGAGAAGGAAAGGCAGGTTCCCCGCTGAACAGGGAGCCCAATGCAGGGCTGGATCCCAGGACCCTGGGATCATGACCTGAGCCGAAGGCAGACACTTAATGACTGAGCCACCCAGGTGCCCCCAGAACATAAAATTTATTTTAATTCTAGAATTATTTTTTTTAATTTTTAAAAAAGATTTTATTTATTTATTTATTTGACACACAGAGAGAGAGAGAGAGAGATCACAAGTAGGCAGAGAGGCAGGCAGAGAGAGAGAGAGAGAGGAGGAACAGACTCCCCGCTGAGCAGAGAGCCCCATGCGGGGCTCGGTCCCAGGACCCTGAGATCATGACCTGAGCCGAAGGCAGAGGCTTTAACCCACTGAGCCACCCAGGCGCCCCTAATTCTAGAATTATTAATGTAAAAAATAATATGACAGTCTTGTGATACTGTTTCTTCACAGGGGAGACAGTGCCTTCTAGGCTGGACCCATTCCCATGTGGGGTTGGGGCTTTCTTCTGTGCTTTCATTTTTGGGTTTGGGTTCACATTTCTCCATTCTCTTACAGAGTCTAGGGCTAAATTTCTAAAACAAAGAAGAAAAAGAAGTAGAAGGAAAATGAGCTGTTTTGTTTAAAAAAAAGGAAACGGTCCCATCTTTTAAATGCCCCTAGCCCACAAGAATGCCCACATGAACCCCACATTCCCAGCCTGGGAATCTGAACAAAAATAACACCAGGACTCTTGGGATCGCCACGTATGTTGCACTTATTTGCATACACTTAGATGCAAACATACACAGCAAATTAATTGGGGTGCCCAGTGGTGATTGCAATCAACCCCAATATTAAAAACTAGCCTGTGGGAAACAGGTGACATGACCACAGAGCAGACCATGCTGCTGGCTGTGCTCCGGGAAGGACCAGAATCCTAGTGCAAGAGACCTAGTGTCCTCCCTTGATCTCTCTGCTCTCCCAATTTTCTCCCCTTTTCTCCCCATCCAGATCCAGATCCAACTGCCCTTCTTTTTTTTTTTTTTTTAAGATTTTATTTATTTATTTTTGTCAGAGAGAGAGAGAGAATGGGAGTGAGCACAGGCAGACAGAGTGGCAGGCAGAGGCAGAGGGAGAAGCAGGCTCCCTGCCGAGCAAGGAGCCCAATGTGGGACTCGATCCCAGGACGCTGGGATCATGACCTGAGCCGAAGGCAGCTGCTTAACCAACTGAGCCACCCAGGCATCCCTCCAACTGCCCTTCTTTCTCCCTTCAGATCCAGGGGAAACCACAGCTCAGTGATTCCCTCTTAAGAGCATGGAGTTAAGGTGAGCCTGAGCCCCACAGGATTCCCAGGCTGCAGAGAGCTTCCCAGTGTGGGAAGAGGGGGCACCACATAGGCAGTGCCCACCCCCCAAGAGAATCTGCACGACAGCTACAGTGGTGGCATACAGGAGCATGCCAGCAGCATGGGACCTTGCAAGGAAATCTCCGGGGAGGTGGGCAGAGGCCCAGATTTGGGAATGTTGGGGAATCTGTCCCTGATGTAGGACACCAACCTTTACAGCACACCGTTGAAGTTTCACACTGTCCTCCCAGAGCTGCAGAGTCCTTTCTTCTCTGGCCATTGCTGACCAGTCTGGCTCCTGGAAAGAGCCAGACAGATTGTTGTGAAGTCTGGATTTCTACTGGCTCCCTACATCTAATAGGGCTGTCACTCAGAACCCTGCCCCAGAAGCCAGTCAGTGCCCGGAGGAAGTGGGAGGGGACAGCATGTAAAGCAGGATCCACAGCTGGGCCTGTGCTTCCCCTGGGTTACAGGGAAATCTAAACTGCTCGGAACTCTGGCCCCAAATTTCACTTTCAAGGAACTCAGTGCCTTTAAACCTTTGAGTTACCTGGTCTCCTCAGGGCAAGGTCTCCAGATCTTGCGTGATCCTCAGGCCAGCATCCCCCACATGGTGTTGCTACAGGTGCCTTCTCTCCTCACTGGATTGCCCACACTGGGCCCAAGATGGCAGCTGCCAATCTGGAATGCTATGGAAAGGTCCTTTTCCCTCTGGGTTCCTACAGCTTGCCCCGAGGCCTGCAGGTCCACAACTGGAAACCTTTTGGTGTAACCAGAAGGCCCTGTTAGGATCAGCTGTTGATTGGAGAAAGGGGCTGTGGCCTTCCCTACAGGAGGTACTCCAGCTTCTCTGGGGTAACATTCAAGCACAAACTCTTCCCAAGGACGAAGAGGCTTTTCCTCCTATAACCAAAGCCATGGGCCCAAACCTCTCTCTTTACTGCCCTTCATCCCCTCTCCTGCAAGGGGCTTCACACAGCACATGTTTGGCTGGCCATCGTGGGAAAGACTGCTTCAGTGGCGTGCAGCTCCTAAGTGATTAAGTACAATCAGCGAATAGAGCATAAAACTGAAGGACAGTTATAGCCACAGGGAAGAGTGTGGCTGTAACTGAGGGAAGGTGCATGTCCATAATCTCTGGTCTGAAATCCAAAGGCCAAAATCTAAGCAACAAAAACAAAAACAAAACCCAAGAACAACAACAACAAAAAAAACCAAAACAAAAACAAAAATTGCCACATGTAAGGTATTTGGCATCAAGGCCTATGAAAATGATGTGACGCTATCTGTGATTTCTATCTCATTTGGGTGATTATTACTACATTTTCCTGCCAAATCAGTATTTACTTATAGAGTGCTGGCCCAGATCCTGCTGAAGGCAGTAGCAAAATACACGGAATGTGACCCATAGTATATGGCTCCGACGGTTCAGATAAGGGATTGGGAAGACACAGAGTAGGCTATTACAGGCGAAGAAGAAATTATACCAAAGTATGAACAGCATTGCTCAGGAGACTATTTAGGCTGTGTGGAGAAAGTTGGCTATGAGTCAGACCTGCTGAATTCAGATCCTAGTTCCAACATTTACCAACTGCGTGACCTTGTAAACATTGCCCAATCTCTCTAAACCTCCTGTTATGAACTGAATTGTTTCCACCCTCAAATTCCTACATCGATGCCCTAACTCCCAGCACTCCCAGAATATGACTGTAGGTGGAAAGAGGTAATTAAATTAAAACAAGGTCATTCGAGTGACCCTTTAATCCCATCTGACTCGTGTCCCCATATAAAGAGGGGATTAAGACATACGGAAGACACTGGGAATGCATGTGTATGAAGAAAAAGCCATCCGCATCTAAGGGGAGAGACCTCAGAGGAACCAAAGTGACAGCCAGTGAATTGCCTGACTGACACCTCGGGCTTGGACTTCCAACCTCTCAAAGCGTGAGAAAAGAAGTTTCTGTTGTCTAAGACACTCGGTCTGGCATTTTGCAAGACAGCCCTAACGGACTGACTAACACACCTCCCTTTTGTGGATGATAATAATAGAACCCAACTGTAAGTTGGATTGAATGAGTAAGAATGTAAGAATTATGTCCAATGCCTGGCAAAGTAAGCACTCAATAGATATCATCTATTATTATGTTGAAACAAAGATGTGTCACATTTACTCATTCACTTATATAAAAAAAAAAGTATAAGCCCAGCCCATTTCTTGTCCCTGAACTATAGACCAAAGGCCTACTCAGCATCTCTGTTTAGATGATGAAAGTTACTTCCCGCAGACCTGTCCCTCCTCAATCTTCCCCATTACAACCGGCCACTCCATCCTTCTGGTCTCTCAGGCCAAAACTTTGGTGTCATCCTCAACTCCTCTTTTTCTCACATTTCACATCCAATCTGTCAGTAAACCCCATTGGCTGTGCCTTCAAAATGTATCCAGATTTTGGAACTTCTCACTATATCACTGCTACCCCCCAAATCACCATTATCCCTTGTCTGGGTTGTTGCAACAACTGGCTTCCCTATTCCCTCTCTTGCCCCTTGTAGTCTATTCTTGTCCCAGCAGCCAGAGCAATCCTGTTAACACCATACCAGATGGTGTCATTCCCCTGCTCAAAACCATGCAACTATTTCCCATCTCACTCAAATTAAAAGCCAAAGTCTGCAGTGGCCTGCAAGAGTGAGTGTAAGTGACTCCTGCTTACCTTGAGAATCCATCTCCTCCTTCTCTCCTCATTCCCTCTGCTCCAGCCCAGTCAGCCTCCTTGCTGTTCTAGTTCTAAACTGTACTTCGAGAAATACTAAAGGAAGTTCTTCAGGCTGAAGAGAAGTGATATCAGTTGGAAACTTAGATCTACCAGAAGGAATGACGAGCACTAGAAATGGTAAATAGAAAAGATTATTTTCTTAATTTATTTAAGAAGACAATTGACTATTTAAACCTAAGTAATAACCATGATTTATGGGATTTTTTTTTCAAATGCACAGAAGTAAAGTAGATGAGAGGAATAGCCAAAAGATGGGAAAGAGTGAATGGAAGGTATAGTAAGTTTCTCACATTATTTGTGAAGTGATATAATGTAGATCCAAAGAAGCCTGTATGAAGTTAAAGATGCACATCATAATCCATAGAGCAATCATTAAAGATAAAACAGATATCCAGCTACAAAGTGAAAAAGGCAACAAAATGAGATAGTACCAAGTAATCAATCCAGGAGCAAGCATAAAAGGAGGAACAAAGAAACAATGAACATATAGGACCAGTAAAAATTAATAGCAAAATGGGAGACATGAAACTAACTATATGAATAACTGCATTAAATAAAGATGGACTAAGCACGCCACAGAAAAGGCAGAACTTGTCTAACTAGTCTAAAACGTAAGACGTAACCAACTTTGTTTACAAGAGATGTACTTTAAATAGTGGATAGGGGCGCCTGGGTGGCTCAGTGGGTTAAAGCCTCTGCCTTTGGCTTGGGTCATGGTCCCAGGGTCCTGGGATCGAGCCCCACATCGGGCTCTCTGCTCAGCAAGGAGCCTGCTTCCTCTTCTCTTTGCCTGCCTCTCTGCCTACTTGTGATCTCTGTCTGTCGAATAAATAAATAAAATCTTTAAAAATAAATAAATATAGCCAAGTTATGGAAAGAACCTAGATGTCCATCAACAGATGAATGGATAAAGAAGATGTGGTATATATATACAATGGAATACTAGGCAGCCATCAAAAGAAATGAAATCTTACCATTTGCGACGACATGGATGGAACTAGAGCGTATTATGCTTAGCGAAATAAGTCAACTGGAGAAAGACAACTATCACATGATCTCCCTGATATGAGGAAGTGGAGATGCAACGGGGGTGGGGGTTAAGGTGGTAGGAAAAGAAAAAATGAAACAAGATGGGATCGGGAGGGAGACAAACCAAAAGAGACTCTTAATGTCATAAAACAAACTGAGGGGGGTGGGGGGAGAGAGGGGTTGGGAGAGGATGGTGGGGTTACATTATATGTTTAAATAAAAAAAGCCTAAATTAAAAAAAATAGTGAAAAAAAAAATAGTGGACAAAGTAAAGGCCATGACAGTAAAAGGATGGGAAAAAAAGATGCTACACAAACACTAATCATGAATAACCTGATTGTATTAATATCAAATAAAGTAAACTTTAGGACAAGGAGTATTGCCAAAGGTAAAGAGGAACATTTCATTAAGATGAAAGGATCGGGCCACTTAGGGGACTCAGTGCAGAGTCTGCTTAAACTCTGTCTGCTCCTCCCCACCCTTTTGTGTGCTGGCTGTCTCTCTTTCTCTCTCTTCCTTTCAAATTAAAAAAATCTTAGAAGGGATGCCTGGGTAGCTCAGTTGGTTAAGCAGCTGCCTTCGGCTCAGGTGATGATCCTAGCGTCCTGGGATAGAGTCCCACATCAGGCTCCTTGCTCAGCAGTGAGCCTGCTTCTCCCTCTGCCTCTGTCTGCCACTCTGTCTGCCTGTGCTCGCTCCTGTGCTCTCTCTCTATCTGACAAATAAATAAATAAAATCTTTTAAAAAAAAAATCTTAGAAAAAGGATGAAAGTATCAGTTCTTCAAAAGAAATAGCTACCTTAAATGTGTATGCACCTAATAACAGGGATTCAAAATACATGAAGCAAAAGTTGACAGAACTAAAGGGAGAAATAAGCAAACCCTTAATTATAGTAGGAGATTTTTTTTAAAGATTTTATTTATTTATTTGATAGAGGTCACACAAGTAGGCAGAGAGGCAGGCAGAGAGGGGGGAGAGAAGCAGGCTCCCTGCCGAGCAGAGAGCCCAATGCAGGACTCAATCCCAGGATGCTGGGATCATGACCCGAGCCGAAGGCAGCGGCTTAACCCACTGAGCCACCCAGGCATCCCTATGGTAGGAGATTTTAACACCCGGTAGAACCAATAGACAAAACTCAGTAAGGAGGTAGAATATTTGAACAATACTATCAGCCAACCTAATCTAACTGACATTTATTGATCACTATGTAGAAAATATATTCTTTCCAAGTATACATGGAATATTCATCAAGATAATCTATGTGCTGGACCTCTAATATCTGGACATGCTCAGTACCTTTGTACTTGCTATTCCCTATCACTGGGATAATTTTCCTTTCAGCTATCTACATGGCTTATTTCCTCACAACTTTTATGTCTTTATTCAAATGTCGCCTTCTTAATGGACCTTCTCTAACTCTCTTATTTTACACCTTCTCTCCAGAGAAACTCCTGTTTTCCTTTATTGTGGCCTCAAAGCCATTGTCTATCCTTGTATGCCAGATCTGGGGTATGCTTACTCTTCCTTGGCTTGAGCCTGAGGCCCAAGACCTCTGGAAGGCCTTTGCCCAAACAGTGCATCTTGTCAAGAGCAGAAATAAAACCAAGTGCCAGGTGCCTTATCATGGTCCTTTCTATTTACTAAAAAGCCACAACTAGTATGGAATGTGTAATGAAGGGTTCAGGTGTCACCAAGAACTTGACCATGTAGCCAGCAGAGCTGGAGAGTAAAAGAGGAGAAGGTGGATGATGGACAGAGACTAGGAAGGAGAGGAGAAGGAGCTACCATCTCTATAAATGATTATCATAAACATTCTTCCTGTACTGAGCTCCCCTGTTTCTGGAGGCTGTTAGCCCTCCGTGTCACCTGTATCTCTCTCCTCCTCTGCTGGTCATCTACTAGAGGCAGAAGACAAGGCCACTGGAGCCAAACAGCTTCCCAAGGCCACATGCCAAGCCCTGTCCTCCCTGGGTAATGGCCGCTGAATATGAGCCGAGAGAAATGTGTGGAATCCACAGAATCCCTACCCTGAAGACTTTATGGTAAAACAGTAAAACAGGCCCACAAAATATGTCATTTCAAAAGTTCATTGCTTCTAGCCACTATAGCTGTACATGCCCACTTCCTGGCTCAAGCCAACAGTTAAAGAGTACTAGGCTGTGTGCCTAGGACAGTGCTGCTTGAACCTTACTAAGTCTCCTGGACTTCTTATTACTGTGCAAACTATGCTCTGATTAGCAAAGCTGCAGAGGATTCAAAGACGAAGAAGACAAGGCTCCTGCCTTCACTTTACTTAAAATCCAGACAACATAGCATGAGAGAGTGGGGGAGAAGTGCCACGATAAAAGCATAGCAGAGAGGACAGCAGAGTGATGATTCCATGGGTTTCCACCAAAAAATGCAAGGTTAGGGTAGATAGCAAACCTCAAGCCACTAGACAGATTTGACATCTAAGAGCATTTGGCAAGAGAGAGCTGGGGGTACACAAAAACTTGGAGGAGTATGGCTGAAACCAACTTCTGTATGACCAAAGTGAATATGCTGATGGGGTCCTCACTTCTGTCCACTCTAATGGAAGTTGCTAGAGGAGAAGAGACCACCATTGTGACATGGCCAGTGTGGATGTCTTCCCATAGGTAAAGAAGGCTCAGGACTGGCTGTGGGGGAACTTCTAGGAAATGAGTAAGAAGTACATCAGAAGGGAGACACAAGCAGAGAGGACTGGCAGCAAGAGTATAGCCCATTGTGGGCTGGTCCTGAATTCTTGTCATTTCTAAACATGGAGCCCTGCCTGCTTCTTTTGGATTGGCCCTGCTTGGAGGGGTGTGTATTTGGGTACATCCTGAAGTTTAATACCCGCACATGTAGGGCTAAGCCTGCCTCAGGCTCTTCACTCAGGCTTATCTACGCAAGGCAGGAACCTTCACAGAATCATAGGATTTTAGAGCTGGAAGTTCCTCCCTCAGGCCCAACACCTTCCCTTTAACACCAAACTCACAACCAGGCCAGGTACTTTCTAGAATAGCCCATGGTTCTACCCTTTCCCTGGAGCTGAGATTCCGCCCCCCACCACCCCGCAAGAGGATAGCCCCACAGTTCCCATAGAATCCTCCCTGGGCCCCTCAGCAAAGCATGAGGAATGCAGAGAAAAGGGGCTTGTCCTCTGCCCAGGGTGGAGGGTCAGTGGGGAGGAGGGCCAGTTTGTCAGCTTTGGAGCCATCAGGGGCCAGCTGGCAAGACTGCAAGCTTGCTGATTTAGCCCCAAGAGGCAGAACAAGCAGAAGGACCCATCACTTAGCTGCTGAGGACAGTGGCAGTTAACCTTGACGGTTAACATAGCAGTCTGGAGGGCCAGTGGGAGGAGAAGTCCGACTGGTACCACGCTCAAAGTTAGGGAGGCTTGTGTATAAATTTGCCCAGGACAGTCCCAGCACATAATATATGACTGCTATGCAAGCAAAATTATTAAAATTAGCCCCTTTCACTACCCATCGCTACTACTGTTTTGAATACCAATTTCTGTGGTTACCTGGTATATATAGTTCCTAGTCTCTGACAGCAAAGGCTGAAGGGTGGGGTTCCTGAGCCCCTGCCCTGGCCCTATGAGGCCTTCCTTCTCTGCCCCTGCTCCCCGCTGATTGCTCTGGACACACCTCTGGTACCCAGCACAGGAAAGAGTAGGGGTCTGGACTCTGGACTCTGTGGGGAGCCTGGGGGGCTCAGCCTGGCCTCCAGATACCTCCAGAAGGGTAGCGAGAGGGCCAGGAAGCCCTCTGGGGCTGATCCAAGGTAGAAGACAATGCCAAACCCCAGCCAGGCCTGTCCTAAGGCAGACTCAAGGGTAAAAGCCACCCTTGGGACAGGGCACACACTTCCTAAAGAGTTGCCGCATAGTATTAGACTTTCCCCTCCTCGGCCAGGGAGACAGCAGGGACTGTAGAGTGGAGAATGCAGGAAGCCAGGACATACACCAAGGCAAGGTAACTCATTAATAATCATTAAAACTACAACCACACTGCTCATTGACTACTAATATCATCGCGGGCTGTCTCCTTATACCTGGGGACTGGCTCCAGCACAATCCAGCTACAGTCCTCTGAGGATGTCACATTCCAAGGAATGACATGCCAAACTTGCCTTCCCATGGGACCTAAAGGACCCCAAAAAAAGGTCCAAAGGAACTTTGCCTTTGAAGGAGCCCTCCTTCCATGGCAGCTGATGGGGACCCTGATTCAACTCTCTCCTCTCTTCCTTCACTATCACATGCTGTTCCCCAAGGTAGAATGCAAACTCCACACAAGCCCCAAGTATTCCTGGAGCCTAGGTGTCCAGAGGGTTCCTGGGCCAAGGGGCGGAACTCCTCTATGGCAGGGACGGTGGAGCCCGAGTGAGGATTAGCTAAGGGGTTGAAGCCTGTGGCTGGTGCCTCCACTCCACTGAAGGGCCCTTCATTTAGCTCCTGGCAAATAATTAACAGGAGGGCCCAGCAGCCAAGCACCTGAGGCCTGTGAGAACCTACTGAGAACTTTGTGGAGCAGAGCCACGATGCCCAACCCCCAGGCGGTCCCTAAAGAGAACAATAGCCTCCATCTTGTTCAAGCCATGCTTATTTTGAATACCTGTCACCCACAATCAAACCCAGTCTCCACTGGTAGAAGTATGTGAAGACTTCTTGTTGCCGCTCCACTTACTTCGAAAAATAATTTGAGACAACTTATGGTCAATGACAAATAAATGATAGAAGCATGCAAGCAAGGATAAAGAAATCAGAGGCATATCATAAAAACGGGGTAACAGTTTTTCCAGAAAATGTGCACTGAAGGAAATTATTGTACCTGCATGCAGTATTTTGCATCTAACTTCCCGGCCACGGAGTCAAATAAGGGCTACCTGGTGACTTAATGTACCTCTCATCATCAGTGTGGGTGGTCAAGAGAAGAAGGGTCCACCAAGGCTGCCACTGGTAGAGTATAAGCTAACTCTTCGTTTTCAACAGCATTATCCCACAAGGACGAGTCAGTCACAAATCTGCCTTGGAGGGGCGGCCGGTTGGCTCAGTCATTAGAGCATGGGACTCCCGATTTCCAGGTTGTAAGTTTGAGCCCCATGCTGTGTGTAGAGACCACCTAAAAATAAAATCTTGGGGCACCTGGGGGGCCCAGTCGCTTAAGCGTCTGACTCTTGCTTTCAGTTCAGGTCCTGATCGCAGGGTCATGGGATTGAGCCACAGAGGGCTCTGTGCTCAGTAGGGAGTCTGCTGGTCTCTCTCCTTCTCCCTCTTCCCCTCCCCCTGCTTGCACACACTCTCTTTCTCAAATAAATAAATAATCTTTAAAACATAAAAGAAAATGGAGAAATTGGGAAAACCCCCCAAACAAACCTGCATGGGATGGCATGCTCTATATGGCCCCTTGGCCCATCTTCTTCTCTCTCTGCTGTTTCCCCAGCAGTGTCCTAGAGGGACTGTATCCTACAGTGCTCTTGCCCTCTGCCTGCCAGTTAGTTTGGCTATTGGGAGGCCCTAGTTAGGGGGTCATGAGGTGAGGAGAGAGAGATGCTGGAGTATTTATTCTTCAATACCATCATGGAGGTCAGTGGCTACGTCCCTTTATCTTCAGCCCCATCTCCTGTCAGTCACTCTCATTGTTGTAATTCTCGATGGGCTCCAGGAACAACTCCAATCCTCATCCCATCAGAAGCAGGGATAAAAGCTTTCCCACTATTGCTAGTCCTTGAGTACTTCACCATCCTTTATCCTGTCCCTGCCATCATAAATTATCCCTCCATTAAGTCTCATTTACAGTCGCTAATTTCCTGCTAGGATCCCAACTGATTAACAGATGATATCTTTGTTAGGAATGAATTTTGCTTCAAGTAACAGAAAGCCTGACAAACAGTGGCTTAAACAAGACAGGGATTTTGTTTGTTTGTTTTTGTTTTTTTCACACAATGAGAATTCGGGGGGGGGGGGGGGGGGAGCAGTTCCAGGTTGGTGAGGTCATTTTTTTTTCTTTTTTAATGAAACCATCCATTTTCCTTTATTTAACCTCTCCCAAGGAAAAATAAAACAAAACTGTGTGTTCTTTACATTTTTCTTAAGTCAAATCAAGCTGCTAATTGGATGAAGAGTCAATATACAAAGTATTCAGTGAAAATTATATGAAGCCACTCTAAAAATATCATTAGTGTGAATCCATTTGTGAGTCACATTCTTAAGAACAAATAACTGGTGAAACTCAAAGATCAGCTCTTCATTCACTTTCAGCTTCCTCACAACCATAGTAAGGTTAGAATTTTGGGGAGCTGGTTGATGATCATGAGAT
>RCUC01110397.1:0-10612 GCA_003697995.1 Taxidea taxus jeffersonii
TATATATATATTTGGTTAAAGAAATAAATCATACTGACAGTAGCCCATCCTAACTAGTGAATAAAAAATAGGCTAAGCATAGAGCTTAAAATACTACTAAGGTTATTGTGCTGAGGTCAATCTGGTGGCCATATAGTTCTGGAAAAGTCTTGCTATATTGGAAATATATAACAATGATAAGTGACTTAGCATGGTCTTGACAGTTTAGTAATTTAATAGGAAAAATACCTTTTATTATTATTAAAATTGGCCTCAAGAACTTTACTGGGTTATTTTGCAAACATGACCATAAATCCAGTGGTTTCATTAACTTCATTGGAATGTGTTTATTTCTTAAATTGTAGCAATATGAAAGCATTTTGAAATAAAGTCAAACCGTTTGAGCATAATCTGTCATCACTTCTTGTGGCCCTAGGTTAAATTGGAATTTTTTTCATGCTTCCACATAGTCATCTGTATATAAAAATATTATTTTAATTTTTGATAGGATAAAATGCCAAAATCTTTTAGTCAATAAAGACTACCAGTAATATAAATATGCAGGAAATTTGGAAGCCATAGGCAAAAAGGAGCTTTGGAACATAAAGCTTTAAGATGGATTAAGAAGACAAATTTAACAGTATTTATTTTTCTGCCTAATTCTAGGATGAGTCTTCACTGCTACCAGTGAGATTAACAAGGCACTGAGAGATCTCAACCATATTCATATTTATAGGAAAGAAAAATTATCAAATAACCAAAAGTTCATTTGTGTGAAAATTTAAGACAATAGAAGTGAGGAAGAAAAATGAAAAGTGCAGGAGGGATTAGGACTACAGGATATGGATAAGGAAAAGGAGAAAATAGTGGAAAATAAAAGCTAAGAGAAATTTCAAAAAGAGTGAGTCAGACCCAGAAGTTGCTGAGATACCACTGCTTGTTTTATCAGTGTCTCTCAAAGGGTCTTGTTCCTTGGGTTTCCTAATCTGAATGGGTTTTCAAACTCAATCCATTTATTAAAAACATGATCAATTACTTCCAGAGATACAATAGTAAAGTCATAAAGAGCATAACTCCTAGAGCCTGATGAATTGGATTTGAGTTTTGGCTCTGCTATTTAATCACCATCACCTTGGACAAGGTACTTCACCTCTCTGTGCCTCCGTTTTTTCATCTATAAAATGGAATTTTTAATAAGATTTCTCTATGGGTTTTTTATAATTACATGCATTATAATATTCCATGAATCCCCAAAGTACAGGACACATGAAAAGTCCTATGGCTTGCTATTATTAAGAACAACAGCACATTATTACTAAAAGGGCTTTTTTTTTCTACATTTTACTCTTTAAATATATATTTATTTATTTTAGAAAGAGACACAGAGGGAGAGACAGAGAGAGGAGAGAGAGAGAGAGATAAGGAGAGCATGAGAGGAGGGGCGGGTGGGGCAGAGGGAGAGGGAGAAAGACTCTCAAACAGACTCTGTGCTGAGCGCTGAGCCTGGTGCAGTGCTCAATCCCACCACCATGAAATCATGAGATCAGTACCTGAGCTAAAACCAAGAGTCAGATGCTTAACCGACTGTCACCCAGGTGCCCCTATTTATTTGTTTGTTCATTTTTACATTTTCATGAATGTTTGAACAATTTTAGATTAAAAATAATTTGAGAAGATAGTATAGAGAGGCCCATATATTCCACAACCAGTTTCCCCTATAAATATCTTACAAATGTGTGGTAAATTTATTATAATCAATAAACCAATCTTGATATGTTATTATAAAATGAAGGCTATACTTTAGGTAAAAAGAAAGAAAATCTGAATTATGTCTTTGTGCTGTTCCAGGATCCTTTTCCAGATACCACATTACATTTAGTTTTTATGTTTTTCTAAAGGTTCCTCTTGACTGACACAATTGCTCAGAATGTCTTGTTTTTGTTTTTGAAGATCTTCACAGTTTTGAAGACTACTGTCATTTTATAGTATATCCCTTAATTGGGGTTTGTTTGGTATTTCCTAAGGATGAGACCAGAATTATGAATTTTTTTTTAAAGATTTTATTTATTTATTTGTTAGAGAGAGAGTGAGCACAGGCAGACAGAGTGGTAGGCAGAGGCAGAGGGAGAAGCAGGCTCCCCACTGAGCAAGGAGCCCGATGTGGGACTCGATCCCAGGATGCTGGGATCATGACCTGAGCTGAAGGCAGCCGCTTAACCAACTGAGCCACCCAGGCGTCCCCAGAATTATGAATTTTGAGTGGTAGACTACAGAAGCTAAATTCTGTTTTCATCACCTTATCAACATGACTTTTCACTGTTGTTGTACTTGAACGCTCGGCTTCAGATGACTGTAAAGTTTCTCTACTGTGAACTTACTCTCTCCTTTTTCTTGCCCATATTGCCCATTTGAGAAAGACATCACAAAACAAAGTCAACAGTTAAGATGTAGTGGATTACACTTCATGTTTACAAGGGTGGAGTATTTACCTAAACTACTTGGAATTCTTCTGCATGGGATATTTGTCTATTCTTACCCATTCTCTCATTTATTTAACAATTTATTTAAATCAAAACTGAGTCATGGCTATTTGTTTTATACTTTTGTTTGTGATCCAATACTTCTTTTGTTTTCTTGTTCAAAGTGCTTCAACTTTGGCCAATAGAAATTCTTTCAGTTGATGGTGTGTCTCTTTGACAAACCCTTGCTGTGTGTGAGAGAGAAAGAGAGAGAGAGGGAGAGAAAGAACACTCAGCAGATCCTTATTCTCTGGAACTATGAGATGCTCCAAGTGCATCTTGTATATTTCCTGCCCCTGTCTTAGAATCAGCCATTTCTCTAAAAAGCCCTGGTTCCTTTTATTAGACAGTGGTATTAAGAACCAAGGCCTGAGTGCCACATGTGCTTACTGATACTGGGATGTCCCTGTTTCTAGGCTTTCTCAACAGATACAGAAGGAAACAATTATATCTATACTAATATTTACCTGTACATATAACCATACATATCATTTGTACCTCCATTAAGTGACATGTTAATTCATACTGATATCTCCAACTTTAAACCATTACCACAAGAATCATTCTAACTTCCTCCCTTTGCTTATTTGCAACCTCTCACTCCAAAAGTAATAAACCTAGCTCCCACTTATCCACCAGTCACTTCATTATTCATTCCAGTTTGCACATATATAGTATTAGAACTATTAATACATACAACCATGAGAAACAATTTTATCAACCAGAACACAGAACTCACATATTTGTTTGTTTGTTTGTTTGTTTTACTGAATATTTAACTAAACAGACTCCACTCATTTCTTAAGATACTTAGGTCTGTAACCCTTTATCTCCCATTCCTTTCACAGAGGTTATTTCATGTACTTTAAATACAGTTAGAAAGTTTTGTCACATCCTTCATGTCATCATGAAAACTCCAACATTATAAATGCATTGTTAACTTTTAAAAAGTTTGCATACTCTTTGCATAAGCTTACATATATTTCACTTGTGTTCTATAGTTCTATGGATTTTAACAAATACATTATTTCATGTGTCCACCTTACAGTATCATAGAGAATAATTTCACCACCTCAAAATTCCTCTTTGTTTAAGTTATTTATCCTTTCCTTTCTTCCAAGGGAACCCATGGTAAATGCTGAGCTTTTTAATGTTGCTGTTTTGCCATTTCCAAAATGCCATAAAATTGGAACATGCAGTATGTGGCCCCATAAACCAATTTCTTTTACACAATGTTTGCATGCTTCTCTTACATTTTCATCTTGTGTTTCATAGCTCGATGCTAGTTCCTTTTATTCACTAAATAATATTCCACTGTAAGGTTGTACCTTAATTTGTTCCTCCATTCACCTATGGAAAGAAGACTTGGTTCCTTTCACTAGAGACAGTTATATATAAAGCTTCTTCAAACGTGTGTAAGGTTTTTATGGTAGGACTAAATTAGTCTACTTGCTCTAGTTTCCTAAGGCATAAGCTTAGGTTATTGATTTTAGATCTTTCTCTTACATGCCTTTTATGCTATAAGTTACTGTCCATTCTAAGTACTGCTTTTAGTGCTTCTGATAACTGTGATGAATTTTATATATCCCATATGTTTTAACTTCATTTTCATTTTCATTTAACTTAAATTACTTTTAATTTCCCTAAGACCTATTACATGTTATTTGGAAATGTGTTGTTCAGTCATCAAGTATTTAGGGACTTTTCAGCTATCTTTCAGGTACTGATCTGTAATTTAATTCCACTATGTTCTGAGAACATACATTATATGATTCCTAAAACCTTAAGCTGTTAAACTGTGTTTTATTGCTGAGAAGGTAGTCTACTTTGAGAATGATTCATGGGAGCTAAAGAAGAATTTTTAGTCTGCTGCTCCAGATGTATTCAATAAATGCCAATTAATTAGATCAAGTTGATTGGTATCACCCTTGAGGTCAAATGTATCTCTACTGATTTTCCACCAGCTTCATCTATCAATTTTTGAAAGAGGCATATTTAAGTTCTCAATTTTAATAGTGGAATCAACTCTTTCTCATTGCAGTTTTATCAGTTTTGCTTCATCTTTTGACAATGTATTGTTGGTTTTATACACATTTAGAATTATTATGTCTTCTTGGAGGACTGAATGCTTATAGTTATGTAATGCTACTCTTTATTTTTTTTAAATATTTTATTTATTTATTTGACAGAGAGAGACACAGCAAGAGAGGGAACACAAGCAGATGGAGTGGGAGAGAGGGAGAAGCAGGCTTCCCGCTGAGCAGGGAGCCTGATGTGGGACTTCATCCCAGGACTCTGGGATCATGACCTAAGCCAAAAGCAGATGCTTAACGACTGGGCCACCCAGGTGCCCCAACCACTCTTTATTCTTTATAATTTTCCTGTACTGAACTTTTCTTTGTCTAAAATTAAAGAGCTACTCCAGCATTTTTTTTTCACTTATGTTAGTATGGTATAACTTTCTCCACCCATTTACTTTTAATCAATCAGAGTGTTTATATTTAAAGTGTCTTTCTTTTAGATACCATATAGTTGGATATTATTATTTTTAATCCACTCTGCCCATTTCTGCCTTTTATTTGGTGTATTTAGACCACTCACCTCTAAAATTATTAACATTGCTGGATTAACATCTGTCATATTTGTAACCATTTCTATTCATTTTACAACATCGTTTTGTATTCAGTGATGAAAAGCTGAAAGTTTTTCCTCTATGATTAGGAATGAGACAAGGATGCCCATTACCCTTACTTTTATTCAATATAGTATTAGAAGTTCTAGCCAAAACAATTAAGAAAAAAAAATTGGAAAAAAAGAAGTAAAACTGTCACTATTTGCAAAACACATTATATACAGAACCCCACAGATTCAATCAAAAAAATTGTTAGAACTAGTAAACAAATTTAATGAGTTTGCAGGATACAAAATCAATATAAAAATGAGTTACTTTTCTATACACTAATAACAAATAGAAAGAAAAATTGAGATGACAATCCATTTACTATTTGTTCAAAAATAATAAAATACCTAGGAATGAATTTAATGAAAGGTTAAATTCAAAAAGGTGAAAAATCTGTACACTGAAACTAAAAGACATTGCTGAAAGAAACTGAAGATGATACAAATGAATGGAAGAAAATTCCATTTTCATGGATTGGCATAATACTGTTAGAATCTCCACACTACCCAAAGCAATATCCAGATGTAGTGCCATCCCTATCAAAATTTCACGATAGAACATTTTTTCACAGAAATGAAACAAAATTCCTCAGCTTTGTATGGAACCAAAATATCTCTAAATTGTGAAAACAGTCTTGAAAAAGAAAAAAAAAAAAACCTGGAAGTATCAAACGCTGATTTTAAACTATAATACAAAACTATAAAATCAAAACAGTATGGTATTAGCATAATAACAGATACATAGATCAATAGAATGGAAGAGAAATCTCAGAAATAACTAACATATGTATGGTCAATTGATTTATGACAAGGGAGACAAGAATATGCAGTGGGTAAAAGAGAGCCTTTTCAATAAATGGTATTGGGAAAACTGAACAGCCACACACAATAGAAAGAAACTGGACTGTTATCTTATACCATATACAAAAATTAACTCAATATGAGTTAAAGATTTAAATGTAAAACATGGAGCCATAAAACTCCTAGAAGAAAGCACAGATTATAAGTTCCTTGATATCAATCTTGGTGAGGATTTTTTTTCCTTTGGATCTGACTCTATAAGCAAAGGAAACAGAAGCAAATACAAACAAATGGGACTATCTTGGCTAAAAAGTTTGACACAACAAAGGATATCATCAACAAAGTAAAAAGGCAGCCTAATGAATGGAAGAAAATATTTCCAAATCATATCTGAAAAAGGTTTGCTATCCTATGTATATAGAATTTGTACATCTCAATACAAAAAAAAAAAAAAAATCCAACTGAAATATGTGCAGAGCTTCCAAAAAGAGACATTTTTCCAAAGACAAGATACAGATGGCCAAGAGGTATTTGTAAAGATGTTCAATATCACTAATCATCATGGAAATGCAAGTCAAAACCACAATGAGCAGAAATGCAAAGAGAAAAATTACATTTAGTATAACCCTACAGGATGATCTCATTAGTCAAACTCACAGACCTGTTATTTCCACTTTCAAAGGAAAAATATGCTGAAAAGTCTCTTTTTATCCACATAGGATCACCATAATTCTTAGAACTCATTCTAGCAGACCACAGTAAATCAAATGAAAGATGTACTCAGACTGTCAGAGTTTATTATAACTCCTGACTACAATTAAAATGCCTATAGATTTTTATGCCCCCTTTCCCAACAACAACAACAAAAAAACACACAAAACCACAATGAGTTATCACCTTAACCGGTTAGAATGGCTATTAAAAAGATTAAAAATACCAAGTGCTGGAGAGAATGTGAAGAAAAAACAATGCTTATTCTCTCTTGGTGGGAATGTAAATTGGTACAGTCACTATGGAAAACAGTATGGAACTTTCTCAAAAAATTAAAACCAGAACTACTGTATAATCTAACAATCCCACTCCTGGGTATATATCTAAAGAAAATAAAATCACCATCTTGACAGATATCTGGACTCCCATGTTCATTGCAACATTATTCACAATAGTCAAGATATTGAAACAACAAATTGTCCACCAGGGGATTCATGGATAAAGAAAATGTGATTTTGACCACACACACATACACACACACACAGAGGAATATTTAGCCATATAACAGAATAAGATTTTGACATTTGCAGCAACACCAATTGATCTTGAGGGCATTAGGACAAGAGAAATACAGTCAGATAATGAAAGACAAGTAACAGAGGTAAAACCTAGAGAAATGGGAGCACTTGCTTACAGGACAGTTGTGGGATTTCCTCACCCTCTATTCCATTCACAGTCTCTGGCATTTATCAAAATTATCTATTCTTATTTGTTTCTGGCTCTAGCAGCTTCTGCTCCAGGTAAGAAAATGTTGGTTGTGACTTTTAGTTTCACTTGTCTCTCCATATTTTAGGGTGCCAGTTTGCTCTGTGACCTTAGTTGATGAGTCTAAGGAAGCACATAAATTTTTAGTTTAAGATTTTTCGACTTGTAAGAACTGGAATGCCAGCTTCAAAGCTCTCTACCTATAAGAACTAAAACTACAAGGTAACTTTTTTTTTAATAAAAAGAACAAATTAAAATAGAATGGAGCATATTTAGTAAAATAAAAATTAATTATATATATAATATAAATAGGTGTGTGTGTGTGTGTGTGTGTGTGTGTGTGTGTGGTGTGTGTGTGTAGAAAGTCAAAATTTTAAAAAATGACCAAACTTTAAAAAAAAAATCTGAAAAATTCTAACCTAGAGCTCTTCTTTATTTTTGTTTTTCTGACACAATGGTCATTCATATGCTTTATGTACATGTTGTTTCAATCAGATTAGTATAAAATAGGATAAAATACATTTAGGGTTCCACATAATCCAAGTGCACTGACTATAATGCAACCATTTTCTCTCAACATCATAATTTTGCAATATTCCCTAGAGAAATGCTCCTGTAGAAATTGACTCACTTTTGACAATGTCAACCACTAAAAAAAATACTTAATTTAAAAGGATGGGGGTGTGGTGGGAATGGACAAGATAAAGAAGTAGCATTGCAGGAAAAATTCCAGTATCTCTACTAAAACTGACATTTGCTGATTTCTCACATTTGTTTTCTATTATCTCATTAAGGGAATCAGCTTACTCATACTAATTTTCCATATACTTGAAACTTAATTCTTTCTATTCAGAAAAGTAATGTGTCATTCTAAAATGTACCTGATTGAAACACATTAGGAGTTGCATTAGGGGACTTCATAGGATCATCCTCAGCATCAGTCACCTTATCTTGAGTCATCTAGCACTGAAGCTCTGTCCTGCTGGGTACTCGTCTTTTTAAAAACCCGTGCTTCTTCTTTTTCCTTCCTTTCTTTCTGTTTTTGTCATTTTTTGTTGTTGTTTGTTTGTTTGTTTTAAAATATTTATTTAATTGAGAGAGAGAACACATACGAGCACAGTGGAGGGGCAGAAGGGAAAGAGAGCAAGAATCCCAAGCAGACTGCTAAGCACAGAGCTGGACCTGGGGCTCAATCCTACTATCTATAAGATCATGACCTGAGCTAAAGTTAGACAATTAACCAACTGAGCCAACAGAGCCACCAAAGCAAACCCCATTTTTCAAAAAATTCTTCCCTGGGCATGAACTCTAAGGGTCTTCTCTTTACCAAAAACAGGAGTTCTGTTTTTGAAAACCAGACTAAAAACAACTGTACCAGATAACAGATTTTGAAAATCTACAAATCCAAAAAAAGGGGTCCTGTGATTGTCATCTTTGCATTTTACTTACTATAGCTGCTGCTGTTACTACTCCCTCTATTCTTACTATTATTCTTATTATTCATATGGTAAACATTCATTGATTTGTGTTTTCTACTTCTTTATATGATATTTATTTCTCAAAACAATCTTATCAAGCCTTTTCAATGATGAGGTAATTAAATCTCATAAAAGTAAAGTAACTCATATAAAAAGTAACTACTCCCAAAATACAGATTTAGTAAGAGGTGGAGTTAAAAATCAAACCAAAACTATTTCATTCCAAGATACAGGATTCTAGCCACTGTCCTTATATCTACAATTAGCTTTTGGAAGAAATGTTTTTTTTTTTTTTCCTTTGTAACTAATTAAGTTCACATTTTATAAAAATAAATAAAATAGCAAAAATTCCCAATATGTAAACCAGTTGGTCAATTATAACACTGTATGAAAAATTGTATATGTAAAAAAAAAAATTCAAAAGCTTTGCTTATTTCATAGTTTGTAGGATAAGGAAAAAAATACAATGTGCTTGGAGGGATATTTCTAAAAAACATGAAATTTTTAAGTGAATTTATACTAAGTACTTTTAAATTCTTTAAAATTTCTAAATATTTGTATCTTTACCACTAACTGAATTTAGATTTCAGTTTTATGATAATAAAAATTAAGACTGATCAGAATGCATGTAAATAATTATTTAATTGGTAATCTGAAAACTTAGATCCTGAACAAATGTGTAACACTTAGATGTTTTTAATCACTGGAGAAAGAACTTACCATGAATTTCCATTTCCTCTTCAGAAACTAACAAGGGCTAATTAAATTATATGACTTAAGCCCTTCCATTTCTAAGATTGCACATCTGGTTTTTGTAACACATGAATTCTTCAGAGATAGTAAATCTTCCAGTTGATTTTCATTCACTATATATTTCTTGCATTTGTGTAAGAAACAGAAAGGATGCTGGCCACAATTTCTGCTGGATATCAAATACCTCATTATTAACAATGTGAATGTCTTGTAAGTTTTATTTTTCCGTCTGAAAAAAAAGAGGGTTATTAATAGTGAGGAAAATTCTTTAACCTAAAGTTTCTTACTGAATTGATACATTTTACATTTTCATCTTTCATGTGTAGAAAAGCTTGCTTTTGCTTTTGAATAAATAAATTTACAATATCCAAACTTTCTCAAAGTTAACAACTGATCTCACAGATGATCATTAAAGACCAGAAGCCCTGAAATAATGGGAAAGAAGATTATCTGATAGAACACTTTTGTTGCATGTTCATATAAAACAATCCAGGATGAAAATATAGTAGAAGAAATGATTACCATTGTCTTCAACGAGTACAGTTAGTACATCTAAAGTTCAAAAATTATCACATTTTTTTAAGTTTGAAACTTACTTTAACTGTATGAGTTTATACACATGACTTTCTTGACCATTATATCAATTGTATTAGTTAACTTTGTGTTATAACAATTCAAGCTAAAACTTGGTGATTTAAAATCACAATCAGCTATTTAGATCTATATTCTGTGAATCTGCCTTTAGGATTAGGTTTATTTTTGTATGTTTCCCACTGGCCTTGACAAGACTCATACAAACATCTATGGTCATTTGCCAGAATGACTAACAGCTGGTTGGTCTAGAGGAGTCTCTCTTTGGATGGCTTAGTTCTGTTCCATGTGATCTCTCAAGCTCCTTTACTTTAGCCCAGATTTATGCAAAAGAGG
>RCUC01110399.1:0-19855 GCA_003697995.1 Taxidea taxus jeffersonii
GGAAGCCCTGGATGGGGTTTCCTGAATTCCTCCTTCTCCCCTCACAATTCTGGTCATGACTTCCACAAACCCTCCTGGGCTTCAGTTTCCTCTTTTGTATAATGAGGATGCTAGTCCTGTCTTCCTCAGGCAATTCTGAGGACGAAATGAGGGAGCAGATGTGGAAATCAAGGGTAGAGGGTTTTGATGTTAACCAAATACCAAATGGAAACCTGCCATTTGGGGTCCTCTAGAAGCTGCTATTTGCAGAAAGTGCTTTGTTTGTTGACATTTTTAGAAATCATATGTTGTATAAAGTTTGGAAAGCAGAGGGCTATATTGCCCATAACCTCCCATGGTTAATATCATTTCTATACTTTATCTTGCTTTTGAGGGGAAGGAAGGCGGGGGAGATCTGAAAAGAGGAAGATACTAGAGCAGTTCTCAAATTTCTCCTGGGGGGTTTGTTAAAAAGCAGGTTCTGATCCAGTAGGTCTGGGATGGGGCCCGAGAGTCTGCATTTCTAAGGAGCTCCCAGATGATGCCCATCTGGGGGCTACACTCTGACACCAGGGCCTAGAAGGCCCTAGAGCATCCTGCAAAGGCAGAACCAGGGTTTCTTTGCTCCAAGGGCGCAGTGGGAGCAGTGAGAGTTTCTACCAGCCCAGCAGACCTGCTTCCGAAAGTGAGTGGCAGGGACAGGCTCCCAGGACCCCAGGGATCAGCTTGGCAGGCCGAAGATCTGGAAAGTGGGACTGAAGGCCCCCAAGGCCCCCCACCCTCAGCAGGGGGACTGAAGCTGAGGAGACCAGGAAGGGCTGGGTTTCCCCAGATCAAAGCAGGTTCTCTAGCCTTTGATTCGCAAACAAGCACCCTCTTTGGGGGCTGACTGGAGTTTGGGGCTGGCCGGCCTTGGGAGCCCGGGGTGAGTGGCCAGAGGCCCCAGCCCCCTCTCTTTTTGCATAACAGCTTGGCTGCCTAACAAAAGGGCGGTCCTTGAAAGGCCGTATGGGGCTGTTAAAAGCTTCCGGCAATGGTTTAATTGGGGGCGATTAAAGTGTCCTCCCCAGGAAGACCTGCCCTTCAAAGGCCAACCAGGCCTGGCTCCCCGGCCCTCAGCACCTTTCCCCTTGGCCACGCCCCCCTGTGGTAGCCCTACCCCCCTCCGCAGCCCCACTTCGACCCCCCACTTCCCTGCGGCTCCCTGCAGACCTCGCAAGTCAGCGACTGGCCCCTTTGGCCAGCCTGTCTGGGAAGATTCCGTCGCAGCCCCAGGACCATCAGCACCATTTGCTCACACAGTTTGGTCTCGTGGTGGAGTCTGATGTGGGAGGGAGGGGAGGGCTGAGTTAGAGACACAAAGGGTTCCGAATGGACCCACCCTGCACACTGTTGCTTTCTACCCCCGCCCCCAGACACCTAGACTGGCCTCTGGGCCCCTCCTCGAACTCCCTTACCGTCCCCTCTTCCCAGGGCCCCCTCCTGTCTGGAACTTCACGGTCACCGTTGTGGTTCCCCGGACCTACCACACATTCACCTTCCAGGCTCTGCTGAGTGCGCTACCTGGAAGGCCTCGGTGGTTCAGAGGTTACCAGACAGGGACCATGACAGGGATGGGGGTTGGGGCGGCACTGCATAAGTGAATAGGCCAAAGCGATCCTGTGTGATAACGAGGTAAAATGAGGCAGGGAAGACTCCAGAAGCAATAGAGCCTAGAGTTAGAATGTGGTCAGCTGATTTGGCCCATTTACCCTGATGTCAATCACAAGACCACAGCTGGCTCCACTGACAGACTTTGCTCCACAAAAAACCCGGGGATCCCTGAAAGGGGTGGCATGGTAGACTTTCTTTCTCAAGTCTAGAAATAGTTGCTCTGTGGGCATCTGGTACAGACATTTCCCCAAAGTCCAGTGGAGTCTCTCAGTTACCTTCTTTGGCTGAGTCAACCTTCAGGGAGCTATGGTAAGGGATGCCTTCGAGGCTATTTTCCTCTCTTATCCCTTTAGGCCCATCCCCCAAGGTCCAAGGCCTTTCCCTTCCGAATGCTCTATTTCATCCCCCCAGGCCCTGCTATCATTTCCCCTATTGGGCTTTGGCCCCATTTTGACTGGCCAGAGCCCTTCTGAGGACAGGTGTGTTGGGCCGGAGGGTCTCTGGGATTTCCATATCCCAGGTAAGGAAAGTTCTTCCTTTTTCCAGGGTGAGTGTGGGATAAAACCAAGGCCAGGCCTGAAAGGCATGCTGCAGGATATCCCTGTCCTGCCTAGAGACCTCTCTGGGGGTGTCCCTAATTATTTCCCAACACACCTGACAGCTTTCTCGTCCTGTGCCCAGAATGTGCTCTGGCCCTCAGAAACCAGGTGCCCCGACTTTGGTTTTCAGCAATTTCTGATCTCAGAGGTCCGCCGCCTGCTTACATCTGCAGTGCCGTACTAGTGACCAGAGCAGTGAGTGGTTCCAGGCCCCGACGCCACCTCTGAAGCTCCTCGCAGAGTAGCAGACCTCAAAGACTGTCGTGCGAACTCTCTTCCCAGGTCCCCATCGGCTTAGTGAAGAAGCCGTCTAGTGAAGCAATTCTGCCAGATTCGTGGACTCGAGGTCAGACTTCAGGGGCGTTCTCAACAGGCGTGTGTGCTGAGGATGCTGAGAGACGGCTAAGAAATGGGCCTCTGGGACCCTGGGAAAGGGCTGTCCACTCTCCCATCCTAGCCACTCACCTGACTCACTCCTTCTCTCCCATGTGGCCAACTCTCCCAGTTTCCTGGGACTGAGGGGTTTCCCAGAATAAGGTACTTTCAGTTTTAAGAACCTGAATAGTCCCAGGCAAACCATCCAGACTGAGGGATTTCCCAGGACAGGATTTCGGTGTCAAAACTGGAAAGGACCTGGACAAGTTAGTCACCCGACCTTGTCCCCTATCTTCCAGCCCCACCCCCCACAGCCTGGCCTCTGTCCCCATGAAACACATACAAAGGCCACCACCAAACTTCAAATGCCAGTTCCCATGGCCTCTTCTCCCTCCTCCTGCCCCACTGGGGTGGTAGTCAGGATGGCAGAAGACGGGGGCCAAACCCCCAGAATGGAGGGGGCCGTGGGGGAGGGTCAGGTGAGTGACAGCCTTGCTTGTCCCACCCTCTCTAAGTCAGTTGCTGGCCTTGCATCCTTTATCAGGCCCACACACTATCTGGACACTGAAGGAGTATCTCCTCCTAGCCCACCCCTGCCCTGCCCAGACTCAGATAAACTGAGGGGCCACCCCTGGAAGACAGAGGTAAAGCCGTGGCCTGGGTCCTTCCCTGCCCAACCTCTCTGCCCGACCCTTGGCCCAACCTTGGCCTGAAAAGCAGCAGGCCTCTCCTTGGGGTCACATACTCCATCATGGGCATGAGTTCCTAGGCTCATTTGCAGATGAAAAAAAAATAGAGGCAAGAGAAATGAAGTGACCTGCCCAAGGTTGCTGAAAGCATGCCCAAAGGCTTCTGTCCCACAAACCCATGGAGGCTGTGTTTAGAGTCTCTCCCAGGGGAGAAAGGCCCACAGATGAAGATTTAGCCCTTCTACTCCCCTGCTGGCCTGGGGCCAGCCTCCCAGACCACCCAAGCCCAGGGCCTGGGGCCCTGCCTCCCACAGGGCCCCTGTCCCTCAGCCTTCTGCCTGGGCTTACCCTCACCACCCTTAGTGTTGTGGTTCCCATAATTCCAAGTGTCCTGACCTTCTAAACCTTCCCTGACTACTCCCAAACCCCAACCCACATTTCCATCCTCAGACAGTGGCTGAGGTCACATGGAATTCCTCGTGGTCCCTAAACATGTTTGTCTCTGTAGGGAATGTACACTTGTCCTTCACCTGGATCTGTGGAAGCTGGTCCTTCAAGGGCCTGCTTACATGTCTCCTCCTCCAGGAAGCTTCACTGAATGTGTGAGTCCAAACCACAGTCTCCTTTTTCAAATTGCTTCAGCATTTACTCTGTGCCAGGCACTGTACTGGGCCCTGCCTCACTTAACCCTCACCACAACCACAAACAGCAAGTACTTTACTATTATTATCCCCACGCTATAGAAAAAAAGCTGAGGCACAGAGAGGTTAGGTAACAGGCCCAAGGTCACACAGCTCGAAAAGGACAGAGACAAGATGTGACCGTTTGGATACCCAGCCTGGGCTCTGTATACCACCAATGGCCTGCCCCTAGTGGTGTTTGTATCTCCGTTAGGGTTCCCTCATACACTGGGTGGTACCGAGTCTTTTATGTCCTGTTCTAGCTAGACTAGACTAGAAGTTCCTCAATGGCAGTGACCATGGATCAGGACTGGCTTCCTAGGGAAGTCTTACTCTGTGCTTAGAGAACACTGAGAAGGACCCTTACCTCAGACCCCTACACAGCTCTAGAGGCCCCGCTGGGAGGGAGCACAGGGGTGCATAGAATTCTGTTTCTGTTAACTCTCAATCTAATTTCTCAGGAGTCTCTGCCTGGTTTCTTTCCGACTCCAGGGGCCTGGGCCCAGCCTGAGCATGGGATATGGGTGGGGCAGCCAGAGGGGCTGCTGGAAGAGACCCCGCCCCAGGACCTCCCTCTATCCTCTAGCCCCTCCCTCCTGAAGGCCAGCTCCATTCCCACCTCCCTAAGAAGCCATGCCTGCTGTTCCCAGGCCTGCCTGAGGCTAATCCTTCTGTCCCCTTCCCACCTGTTTCCTGTCCCCTCTGGAGGATGTGTCTGGATCCCCATCCGACCCTCACATGCACATGGAGCTCCCGCTGCACCTGGTGGGGAAGAGGGAGGGAAGGAAGGAACAAGAGGGAATGGGAAAAGCAACTGTGCTTTGGAGTGGACTCTGGGGTTTCTTGATGAACTGGGTGACAGTGGGGCTCAGGGCTGGGGCGGGGAGAGGAGGCTCATTCCAGCCGGAGGGTGCACGCACGTGTGGGGGACTTCGCGTGCATGTGTGAGCGTGTGTGTGTGTTATTCAGGGATTCTCTCCCACAGTCTGCTTATGTGCTTGAACACTCCCAGCTACGTGCGAGAACCCATGCAGGAGGGCCTCCTCCCCCCAGCAATCCTGACTCCTGCTCATCCCTCAGGGTGCTCCCCTGCCCTGCCTCACCCCTGAAACCTGCTCTGACCCTCCAGCTCATGCTGTCCTCTCCCCACCCGCTCCCGGAGCGTCCTGCAGCCCTGACCTACTGACCTACATTACAAACACTACCCATCTCGTTCTGGTTCAGGCCTGGAGTTTGGTCACCCTTGCTCCCTGAGGGCAAGGCTAACTCCTTTTCAAATCACCCCAGAAGCCCAGGTGAGGGCCGGGGACCCAGGCTTCCCTGTACACACTCACGGACCTGGATTAAAGCCACGGTGTTGAAAAGAGCTGCATTTAAGTGAATGGAAGCCAGAGCATGCTACCTTTTCTCTTTCATCTTTTTTTTTTTTAAGAGTTTTATTTATTCATTTGACAGAGAGAGATAACAAGTAGGCAGAGAGGCAGGCAGAGAGAGAGAAAGGCGGGGGGAGCAGGCTCCCCACTGAGCAGAGAGCCGATGCCGGGCTCGATACCAGGGTCCTGGGATCATGACCTGAGCTGAAGGCAGAGGCTTAACCCACTGAGCCACCCAGGCATTCCATCATCTTTTTTTTTTTTAAGATTTTATTTATTTCTTTGAGAGAGTGAGTGAGTGAGAGAGAGACAGAGAGAGCATGAGCTGTGGGGAGGGGCAGAGGGAGAGAGAGAAGCAGACTCCCCATTGAGCAGGGAGCCTGAAGCAGGGCTCGATTCCAGGACCGAGGCAGACACTTAATGGACCGAGGCACCCAGGAGCCCCTCATCTTTAAATTCTTTTACTCTACCTTTCTACCTGTACTTTCCTAATTTGTTCACTGTCCCAATCTTCCTATTATACAATACTTCCCTGTATACCCATATCTCATTCGAATCTCTTCAAGATAAGAATACTTAGCCTCCTGGCACTGATGAGGAAACTGAGGCTCAGGGAGGCGACAGGATTCACTCAAGGTCACTCAGCCGGGAAGCAGGGCCTGCCATCCTCCTGCATGAATGAACACGCTCCCCACCAGGAAGTGCCTCCACAGTCGGAGGCCGATCCAGACCCAGACGGGGTTCTTCCTGACCTTCTCATACCCTCTTCATGTCTTGAGGTCACCACGGGCGGAACACGAACCAGGGCCCCCAGGGCCAGGGGTGACCCCACCCAGCCAGCACTCCCAGAGGCAGAGGCCATGAGATCTGTGGACATTGTTCCTGGCCCATGGTTACTGATTTGACAACAGCCTCCTTCCTCCTGAGCCAGCCCTGGGGTTAATGATTAAGGAAGGGATTAAATATTAACCACCTGTCGGGCCAGGGCATAATGTCTCTGTCTGCACCTGAGCCTACCTAAAAATACCTCCCACCTGCTGGGGGCTAGCCCCATGCCTGCCTCTAAGCCCCTTGTTTCTGGCCTCCACCTCCCCATGCTCCCACCCCAGCCCCTGCCCATCTTTTCCAGATCCATGACCACGCAATTACACCCTCCCATACCCACGGCACAGACCCAAGAAGGTTTTCTGCAGCTTGGCATCTGCGAACCTCACCACTGGGAGCACTCCTGGTGGGCTTTCTGGAAGAGGAAGACTTGCCTGCCACTAACCACTGGGTGTTCCTGGGGCTTGGAGGACAGCCTGGGTCAGTAGGTTACATTCCTACATGTGATCTCGTTTATCGGTGTTTTTATCTCCTCTCCCAATTCCTTCCTCTGTGTAAAGACCTCTCTGGATCTACAGATACCAGGCCCCAGCACCCGGGGCTACAGGGATTGAGTTCGTAGAAGAATCATGAAGGAGTGGCACCCTCCCCACCCAACCCATTTTTCTCTCTGAGCAGTCAGAATCTGGGGGCTGCCTCCAGGAAGCCTGTCAGACTAACCTGGCCCCAAGCACTGCCTGGCCCTGCTCCCCCAGCTTTCCTCTGCCCTGGGTGATTCAGAACTGGTGTGGGCTGTTGCACAGCTGCAGGAAATGGGCTGCATCTGTTAGAACGGCCCTTTGAAGTTCAACGTGTAGCCCATGTGGCTCTCCCAGGGCTGAGGGCAGGGCCAGCTCGATCACACCCAAGCCTGAGGCCTGCCCTCTGGTGAGCAAGCCCACGGTCAGCTTCCCCACTGCAAGAACCACAGACCTATGACACATAGCTTGCTGCATCTTTTTCTAGAAAACTGAATTCTTGGTTCAAGTAACAACTCCACTGAAAAGCTCTCAGTTTCTGCTCACGGGGAATCCCCGAGCAAGCGTGCCTGCCAAGCACCACACGCGCTTCAATTACCCTTCCCATGTGTCCTGTGGAACTGCGTTCCGATTGCAAGCCTGGGGACAGGCATCATCATCCCCATTGGACGGATGGCCAGACTGAGGCCGGGAAAGGTAAAGGGACTCAGCCAGGTTCAAACCACCAGAAAATGGCAGAGGCTGGCCCATGTGACCCCACAGCCATATGAAATTTAGAAGAACCTCTGATGCTGCTCTTCTTACAGCTGCCAGAACCCAGCCTCCAGCTCTTCAAACCATTTACTGACGGTGTGTTTTCTTTCTCCTTTTAACTTTCTCTCACCTACATCGATACTTGTATTCTTAATTTCACGGGGACACTTCTGTGGGGGACTCTCCCAAGCAAAGGGCTCCCTGTCTCCTCAGGGTCGAGGATGTGACCCAAGGAGACTCCACATGGGGACTCAGGAGCTCTGAATGGGGATTTCCAAGTCCGT
This sequence comes from Taxidea taxus jeffersonii, assembly GCA_003697995.1. Taxonomy (NCBI): domain Eukaryota; kingdom Metazoa; phylum Chordata; class Mammalia; order Carnivora; family Mustelidae; genus Taxidea; species Taxidea taxus. Next base: position 7,729 of record RCUC01110399.1, read on the forward strand.
TCTAAAACGGGGCTCACCCCTTTAAGATGCTTTGGTAACACTGCTCACAGAGACTTCTAGAAGGACCCACAGCCTTCTTTCTTTCTGCAGGTTATAAATCATCTTACCAGACCGGGACTGCTTACACTCAAGCATTGCACAATGGTTTCCTCACACCGTGGCTGGTGTTTACAGATGAGGAAACCCAGGCCCCCAGAGGTCAAGTGCCTTGTTGGCTGTATGGCTCCCACACGAGTTCCTCGGGACAGCAGGGTCGCAGAGTGCCGGGATGGCCTCTAGTTTGCACCAGTGGGGACTTCCAGGCCAACACCTGGGAGGTTTCCTTTGGGGACAGCAGCCTATGTCTTAGGCTCCAAGCTGAGCCACTCTGGGCTCACCCAGGCAGCTGCAAGCTGTACCCCTTTGCCGTGGCGCCCCTCCCTAGGCCACCGCTCCTCAGACTCTTGCCTTCCCCCATCTTGGACAGTGGCCCTGAAGTTTTCCCAGGGGCTCGGAAGCCCCCATGCACATCGCAGCCATAAAAAGCCATCCTTTGATTCAGGCCTCCCTTGCACCTTCCCTCAGGCTCAGAGACACAGATCCCCAGCTCACGTCCCCGGGCTGGGCCTCCCACAATGTCTTTTGGCTCTGCATTCTGACTCTCCCTCTCACATATGCAGCCCAGTCACAGACACACACTCACAAACATAAACATAGCAAACTGTGCAGGGAGGAGGCCAGCAGCACCCAGTGCCCACCCTGGTGTTAAATGGGAGGTGACGCTCCATTTTTATTTGCATTTCTTTTGCATATATTTGCATGGGCGGCTTTGGAAGGTCTCCATTTTCCCAAAGAACACAGAAAAATAACGGGTTTGCAGGCCCAGGGAGCACAAAGGCCTCAGTGAGATTCCTAAATGCCTTGGGTGGGTCTCAGGGTGTGGGTCCTGAGTTCAGAGGAGTAGAGAGAGGGCAGAGCTGAGTTGAGTTGAGAGTTGAGTTGGGGGGAAGACAGTGTAGAGGGAGTAGGGGGGAAGCAGCTGTCTAGAAGACCTCATGGACCTTGACTGCCTTGCTGTGGCAAGGACGCCTGCCCTGTGCATCCCTCCACTTGTGTGTGCTGCTTGGCCAGGCTGAGGGTAGCGGGTTCTGAGTTTTCCGAAAGTCCAGGTGCATGGTGAGGCATACTCCTGGAGGCCAGATATGTTAGGTAGGAAGAAACAAGAGGATGGACACTGAGAGAGGGGAAATTTTAAGAGTCATTAAGGCAGGACCAGAGGAAAATGGTACCCAGGGGAGTATGGCCCCAGGACTGAGGGTGTTGGGGAAGGTGGGTCCTGCCTTTCAGGTGAAACAGACATTGGTGGCCTGCCGTGATCTGCCCTTCCACCCTGCATATCACATGTGTTCCCCATAGAACCCAAGGACAGGTTCTAGGTGAGCCAGAGCTCTGGCTTGACTGCAGCCCTGGCTGGGTGACCTTGGGCCAGCCTCTGTCCCTCCCTGGCTTTAGGTTTCCTCTTCAGCGAATCATCCATGAGCAGATGATTTCCATGCCCCCCCCCGCCCCGCCCCGCCAAGATGATATTCTCTTCCACCCTGGCCCAGCCTCTGCTGGTTCCCTGTGGCTCGGGAAACATCTATCTCTAGGATCAAGTTAAAATTCCACGGTTCAGGATCCTTCTGAATCTGGTACCATCTCAAGTAATCAGCCTCCCCTTTCCCTCTTTTCAACATACCAGCAGGCCCAGTTCCTCCAAGCCCCTTGGATGCTTGCTCCAGCCACCTGTCCTTTCCCCACGAAGTGCCCCTTCCTGGAACATCCGGTCCTCCCACAGGCCAGCTTCATGGACACATGTCCTGACAGGGCAGGACCCTGCACATAGAAGGGCCCCATGCATGGTTGGTTGAATGTTCTGTCAATGCCATCCTGAAATTTAAAATTTTAAGCAAGGAGCCCTGAATTTTCGTTTTACACTGAGTTTCCCAGATGTGCTACCTGGTCCTGCCTTCCTGTCCTCTCACCTGCCCCTCCTCTGTCCCACCTCTCTTGCGAGGCCTCTCTGACGCGGACCCTGAAGGTCTGGGCTGGGAGGGCTAGAACCACTGGCTCATGAGGAAGCACAGGAGACCCTTTGCACCTCACAGGCCAAGGCCTTATGTCACGGGGGAAGATGGCTCAGAGACCAGCAGGGAGCATAAAGAACAGAAGGAGGCAGAGCCCCTAGTTCTGTCTGAGAAGGAAACCTGGCTTCTATTTCAGAAAGCCCTAATCTGATGGGGGAGGCCAAGCCTCTGGCTCAGGAAGACCTTAATCTCACTGGGGAGCTTGTTGTCAGAGCAGAGTGGGGGTGGGGCAAGCCCACATTTTTGAATCTCACTTTTGTCCTCCTTTCAACCCTTGCTGGGAACAAGAGAGGAGGAGATGTGGGTGCTTCGGGGGTGGGTAGAGGGGTACCTATCTTTTCCTCTGGCCAGAGGCCCCCCACCCCAGGCCCCCAGGCCCCCTCTCTGTCGAGCTCTCTCTGCAAAGGCATCTCCCCTTGCATGTCCAAGAGAAGCCTCTACCTACATGCCCCACTGAGGGGTCTGGGGCAGCACCTTTCCGTCTGCAAATAGTCTCACTGAATGGGGTGAGTATGTCACTCTGGCTGAAGGAGCCTGGATGGGCTGCTCCTGTTCCCCTTCCCTGGCCTAAGGACCTGTGGTCTGACCTCCCCAGGGCCTTATGAGTCAAGCCCCACCCCTCCCTGAAGAGGGGGGGTGGTGCAGGAGGAGCCCAATTGTCATGTATGTGGACGCGGGGCCACAAGGCCCTGCAGGGGCCGGGGGTCCCCTTGAAGCTCCAGGATAGTCCTAGGCCCCAGAGACTGGAGGAGAGGAGGTGGCAGGAGCAGGCTAGACAGCCCCAGCCTGCCTCTGGCCTCTCCTCCCAGCACCTTCTTCCACCACAACCCTGCCCACATCAGGCCTCTGGGCCTCTGCTCCTGGAAATACCATCCCACTTTTCTTCGCCAGGCAACTCATCCTTGAACTTCTGACATGAGAGTCTCTTTTCCCAGGAAATCTTAGGGTCTCTGACCCGCAGGACCCCCTGGCCTTCCCCATGCTGTTCCTGCCGAAAGTACTTGCCTCAGTATGCCTCTAGTCTCATCTGCTGGGCTGGGGGGCGCTTCCCGAGGATGGGGCTGTGACCTTGGCAGGCCTGCAGCTGGAGTCATGCTCATGGGTGTGGCAGGGCAGCCAGCCTGGGGCAGAAGACAGGGGCAGGTAGGAGCTTGGGACAAGGTGGGATTTTTTCCCTTCCAACATGTGCCTTGCAACTTCTGAATGAATGCACCTGCAGAGTGGGCATTCACAGGTGACAAAGCTGGGCCTCATCTAGGTAAGTGGCCTGCTTGAGTCACACAGTGAAAAGTTCTGCCTTCGTGGGCTGGATTTGAGCAGATCTCTGCCATCTGGCCCAGTATGTCCTGTACCAAGGCAGGGGGCTGAGCTAACTGACCTCTCAGGGGCCTCTGGGTCACAAGCTGAGTATTCAAGGGACCACAGGCAGAGGCTCCAACCAACTCACAGTACCCCCACCTGAAGCCTGCCGCCCACTGACCCGCACCCTGGCAAGACAAAAGACAAATGTCTTCCCTCCCACCAGCCCAACCAGCTCCCAGTTCAGCTGCACAAACGGCTCAAACGTCTCTCTGGAACCCAAACAGGAAGCTGGGGAGAAGAGGGCCAACGGCTGGGGATCTCTGAGGCTCCTCCAGGAAACATGTGGGGAGGAGGGAGGGGCAGAGACAGGCCTGCTGGCCGCACCGCCTGGCTCCGGAGCCCACCACTTCTTCCTGCCTCAGTGTCCTACGGGAGACACTGTGGAGAGGGTCTTTTGCCCCTCTCACACCTGGGTCACTTTTTTCCTTTTTTAATAGACTTTATTTTTTATATTTATTTATTTTTTTTAAAAAAGATTTTATTTATTTATTTGACAGAGAGAGACACAATGAAAGAGGGAACAGAAGCAGGAGGAGTGGGAGAGGGAGAAGCAGGCTTCCCACTGAGCAGGGAGCCTGATGCAGGCCTGAATCCCAGGACCCCAGGATCATGACCTGAGCTGAAGGCAGATGCTTAACCAACCGAGCTACCCAGGTGTCCCACAGACTTTATTTTTTAGAGCAGTTTTAGGTTCACAGCAAAATTGAGTGGGAATACAAAGATTTCCCATCTACCCCTCCCTCCCCCACTATTAACATCCCCCACCAGAGTGGTACATTTTTTTTTTAAAGATTTTATTTGTTTATTTGACAGAGAGATAGAGAGCACAAGTAGGTAGAGTGGCAGGCAGAGGCAGAGGGAGAAGCCGGCTCTCCGCTGAGCAGGGAGCCAGATTTGGGGCTCAATCCCCTGAGCCACCCAGGCATCCTTGAGTGGTACATTTATCACAAGGAATGAGCCTACACTGATACATCGTTATCACCCTGGATCCATAGTTCACGGGAGTGTTCATTCTTGGTGTTGTATGTTCTACCCCTCTAGCCACCCCCCCCCCCCACCAATCCTCCGTGCTCTGCCGATTCATCCTTCTGTCTTCCTTGTACCCAGGCAACCACAGATTTTTTTTTTTTTTTACTGTCGCCATAATTTTGCCTTTTCTAAAATGTCAAATGGTTGGAATTAAACGGTATGTGGGCTTTTCAGACATGCTTCTGTCACTTAGTAATATGCATCCATGTCTTTTCATGGCTTGAGAGATTTGTTTTTTAAGCACTAACTAGTCATTGTCTAGATGTGCCACAGTTTATTTCCCCATTCACCTACCGAAGGACATCACGGTAGCTTCCAAGCTGCGGCAAGCTGCAGTAAACATCCATGTGCCGGTTTTTGTGTGCGCAGAAGTTTTTAACTCCTTTGGGTAAATACCAAGGAATGCAACTGCTAGATCATAAACAGTATGTTTGTTTAGTTTTGGTAAAAAGCGGCCAAAGTGCCTTCCAACGTAGCTGTACCATTTTGCATTCCCACCAGCAATGAATGAGAGTTATTGTTTCTCTGTATCCTCGCCAGCATTTGGTGTTGTCAGTATTTTGGATTTTCGCCATTCTAACAGGTGTGCGGTGGTATCTCGTTGTTTTAATCCACAATTCCTCCTGACATATAATGTTGAGATGGGTCACTTGAAAGACAGGTCTTTCTTTAAATAATCCTGAGATCATATTAAATTCATTTTTTTCTTCTTTTTTTTTTAATCAGCTCTTCCTAAAGGGTTGAGCACCCAAGACTGGAGGTAGGCCTTAATCTCAGGCTCTGTTATGTTACTAGCTTGCCATTGGCGTTGGCAAGTCACTTAACCAATCTGGACCTCATTTTCTCAGGCTATGAAATGGAGCTCACGGCATTCTTCCCACTTGAGGGAGGTATGGGCATGGGGGGGTGGTCTCTGTCCTCTAGGATGTGGGTAATGGCTTGGCATGGTGGTCAGTGGTGAGTGAAGCCAGGTGCTGAGCCAGCTATGATTGCAAAGTAGGGAGCCCCGGAGGCCAGGATGGAGGAGAGAGTCAGGGGTGTTTGCTATGGGGCCCTAGGAGGCTCCCTGTGAGAACACAGAAGGGTGAGGCTCGGCAGAGAGCTCCTGGCCACAGAGCACACTGCACTCCCAACTTTGGGGTGAGGTGGGGGTGGGGGAACTAGGACCAGAGGTTCAGAAAGCAGGACGGGCTGTGGTGCGTCATGCAAAATTGCAGGCAAAGCCTAGACAGAGAGAGGTCCTGGTTCTTGTCCCCATAGAAAAGGAGCCTTTGCTCTTGTAAGCATTAGCTCAAACAACAGGAGAGAGGGCTCCAAAGCATCAGTTGCTGGCCTGGGCCCCTCAAAGTCCTCCTGAGCCAGTTGGGAGTGGAAAGGGAGAGTTGGTAAGTAGAGCCCCCTCCCACCCTCCTCTTTCTGGGGTCCACGGGCTCTTTAGCGTCTTGCTCCCAGCCAGGCCCTGCCCTCCACAGCAAGACCCCATACAACGCTACCCCTCTCCCAACTCTCAGTATATATATTTTTGACACTCCAGAAAAAGAGCAGAATGGCTCATATCCCAAGTGCTCCGATCACATCTGTTGGATTAAAAAAACTAATTTAAAAAACTAATAATATATGCATGTGGTGGGAAAGTCAAATAAAAGAGAAACATTTAAAATAAAACATGCCCTCCCTTCATCCTCTCCCCAGCCTCTGTCCAACAGCAACCAGGTAACAGACAAAAAGGTTTCGTCCACACTAGCACGTATAAGCGTGTATGTCTATTAAAGGGAATGTGCAGGAAAGAAGGCTGAGCTGTCACATGGATCTTCCCTTGCTCTTTTAACTTAAGTTCACAGCCCAACATCTCTGATCAACACGCATGGCCCCGGCCTATTCTTGGGCCATGTGTAACATACCACCTCATAGATGCGGGGGGCGGGGCAGTTTCCTCTGAACAGGCCTCTACGCGGTGTCCAGTCTCTTGTTAGCGCATCTGAAATGTTCACTCACCTCTTTCCTAATCACCTCTGGGCCAGAACCTCTGTTCCCCATCTCAGAACCCAGAATTCAGAGTTGCAATGAGCCCAACACAGGCAGAGAAGCTCCTGGAGGCAGAGAGGCCGGATGGCCCTGGGTGAGCCATCTGCTTTCTCTGAACCTCAATTTTTGTCTCTTTAACATGGGGCAACCCTCTCTTAAGGTGGAGGTGGAGATTTTTAAAAGGTGGTACGGTCTGAAGAATGGGGCTTCTATAGGCCCTGCTGGAAAACAGATGCTATTGAATGAGACAAAACTTCCCCTGGGACCTTCAGGGGACAGGAGAATAATAGATGAAGAAACAGAGGCACAGAGGGATTGAGGAACTTGCCCCAGGTCACACAGCTGGTAAGACAGAAAACTGGGCTGGCATGAGTCAGTCGGGCTCCAGAGGCTGCGCCCGGAAATAGCGGGTGAGCAGTGATTTGCTCCAGGAGGGCATTACCATGATGGAGTGTCCGTGGATCACCCACTTCCATCCCAGGCCAGGGCGAGGGGGTCTCAAGCCCCTCGGCATTCCTCCTCCTCCATGGTGCCTCAGTGCCAGGGGGACTCTCTGTGGAGTTGCTAGGAGTGACCACAGGAAGGCTTGTAGGGACAGTTCCCAAGGATGGCCCAGAGGAGGCCCCGACATTATTAAGTGTCATTATGTGCCAGGTGTGGTATATTTTATGCATTTAATTCTCATACAACAGACAACTTTACTGCTGGGCCATGGACATCCTGCCCCCCAAGGATGGGTGACTGCATGGCCCCAGCATGCTAGGGGAGCAGAGGGAAGCAGGAGAGGAGATCCTGGGTCCTTGGGCCCTTGAGGGCCAGGGAGAGTGGACAGAAGTCTTCTGCTGTGGGGTGGGGGATGACAATGGGGCTGTCGGCCACCTCTCCCTGTCACTTGGGCTCCCCCTTCCTTCCTGCTGCCCTGCCCTGTCTTCCACTTTGGCCAGTATCATCACTGTCTCCTGAGTCATCTTTGCTTTCTAGCTTTCTGGTTTTTACTCACCTGGCCCCCTGGTGTGGGTTTCTACCTTAGTGAAGATAATTTTCTCTCTCCCCTCCCTCCAGGGCATTCACAAGGACACACAGCCTGCTTGGTGACAACTTCTCCAAAGGGTTCTTAGGGAAGGACCCCAAAGTCAAGAGGGCCCTGAACCTCCCAGCCCACTGGAAACCCACAGAGTGAGCCTTGGCTGTAGGGTCTGAGTCAGAGGCTGGCTTTCTGGAAGCTGACCAGCCCACCCAGGTTACAGTCTCCCTCCTCCAACCGGGTGCTCTCCTGCCACAGACCTGGCTGGGTTGATCTTGGAGCAAAAGGCCCTGATGGTCAAAAGACAAAGATACAGGGATGCCTGAGTGGCTCAGTTGGTTAAGCGGCTGCCTTCGGCTCAGGTCATGATCCCACCGTCCTGGGATCGATCCCACATCGGGCTCCTTGCTCGGCAGGGAGCCTGCTTCTCCCTCTGCCTCTGCCTGCCTCTCTGTCTGCCTGTGCTTGCTCTAGTGCTCTCTCTCTCTGACAAATAAATAAATAAAATCTTTAAAAAAAAAAAAGAAATCTTACAAATCCTTAAAAAAAAAAAAAGACAAAGATACAGGCCTTATCTCATGTGCCTGGGTAAAGTCAGTAGGTATCAGGAGCCCCGACCTCCCAAGACTCACTAGGATTATCCATACCTGCTTCTGCCATGACTCCTGCCCACATTTCCCAAAGGGCCTGAAGCTCAGCTGAGTCAGGATGGGAGGAATGACCCATTCTAGTGGCCCCTAATCCAGTGAGAGTCAGGCTCCGTCTCACAGCACAGGGAGATAGGGCCTTATGGAGGCCCACGTCAAAACTACCTCCAAGTAATTGCAGCCTGTGCCCACAGCGATTTCCTCCTTTAAGAGTTAGAGTTGTTCTAAAGTCCACCTCTTCCTGGAAGTCCTCCTTGGTTAACCTCTTCCCTCATTGGGGTGGAAAAATGAGAGTGCCCATTTTTCCTAGAGGACACCGCCCTTGAGCTGGTCAGAAACTTCTTTAAAGTCTAGAAAGATGGGGTGCCTGGGTGGCTCAATCGCCATGTGCCTGCCTTCTGCTCTGGTCATGGTCTGAAGTCCTGGGATGGAGCTCCGCATCAGGCTCCCTGCTCAGCAGGGGGCCTGCTTCTCCCTCTCACACTCCCCCTGCTTCTGGTTCCCTCTCTTGCTGTCTCTCTCTGTCAAATAAATAAATGAAATCTTAAAAAAAAAAACGTCTAGAAAGATATCCTCACCACCTCTCCCCACACAGACCTGGATGAAAAATGCTGGCCTGTCTCTTCAATGAGTCCGGGCCAGGAATTTTTTTTTTTTTTTTTTTTTTTTGCATTTGCAATCCAGACCCTCCAATATCTCAGCAAAGCTGTCTCTCTGGGCCTCAGTTCCTCACCTGTACAATGGGGGGAAGAGGCTTGCCCCTGCAGTACCACTGAAAGGGGGAACAGTGGCCGCAGCTGGCGTCTGCCAACAACTAAACGCAGGCCAGGCACAGAGCGAGGCCCCCTGCACGTACAAGCTTGCAGGTGGGACAGCACCACGAGTAATCCTCTCTGTAACCTTGCACGAAGGCATGATGACCGTTCCCGTTCTTCAGATGAGAAAAGTGGGGCTGATGGGGTTCGTGCATTGTCTAAAGTCACAGAGTTGTGTGATTCCAGAAAAACCCTGCTCTGAACATATCAGGCTCCATAGTTCTGAGGAAAAGATTCCATTCCGTTCATTCTATGCAGACAGTTACTCAGTCAGCAAGCAGTTAAAGAGACACTGGTGACATGGCAGCCACTGAGGAAAGCCCCAGCCTTTATTTGAGCATCTTGTGCCCAGCCGGCTTTCTGCTGGGGAAGGTAGGAGGCAGAACAGGTTCCCACGTGATGGTGGTCAGACGCACCTTCTAGGGCTGATGTGAGGGTGACTTCATCATAACAAGGCACCTTAAGGGACCAGGTTTGGCAGAGAGTGTGCCGCACAAATTGTGGCCATTAATATTAAAGTAAACAACTGGAGAACAACGCGGGGATGACTGTGCATGGCTGGATGTCAGGTTGTGTGTCCAGAGGCGCCTCAGAATCTCAGAGCTGGAAGAGAGGACCATGGCCTGGAGCAGGCCGGGAGCAGGCAGGGGAGGCTTCCTGGAAGAGGGGGCCTCGGTGTGGTGCAGAAGGGCTGAGCTGCTGGGAGCCAGCTGGAAGGCAGGTGTCTGGCCTGGGAGAGGTGTTGAAGACAGGGAGAGATGCATCTTTGTGTGTACATGAGAGATAGACAGGCAGAGACGGCTGGCTCGGAGGAGGCCAGAGTGTGAGCAGGCATGTGAGTGGTGAGTCTGCACTGGCTCACTGCAGGGCAAGGGGCTCCAGTGCCAGGGAGAGGCCTCTGGGACGTGGGGAGCCTCCAAAGGCTTTAAAGAGAAAGAACTCTGGGGGTGAGGAAAGCAGCATGCCTCATTTGTGGGGGACGCATGGCCTGTGGCAGACCCAGGGGAAGCCCAGGTAGACCCCAATGGGCTCTTCTCTCTGTCCCACCCCATGGCCTAGGATCAAGAGCAGCCTTGGATGTTCACTTCTGGAGAGTTCTTTGACCCCTGGCCTGGGCTCCTCAGACTCCTCCCAGACCAGCCCCCAGGGCTAAGGCAGCAGGAATGGAGGGCAGGAAGAACTACTCTGTCCAGGGCCTGTTGGTGGCAGGCGAGGGAAAGGCCCAGAATGGTGTTTACATTTTCCCTCCTTTCCTTCTGGTGGCCTGGCCTGCCGGCGGTTACACCACTGCGGTTTGTTGGCCCCAAGGAGGGCCTCAATTACATAACGCCTCACACAACCGCCCCTAAAACACACACGCACACTGGCACGGGATCAGGCGTGCACACACACTCACCCACACGCTCTCGAAGAGACACACCTGCAGTCTCACACCCTCAGCTGGCAAGACTGTTTTCTCGGGTCACTTTCTGCCGCCTCCACCAATAATCCCGCCGGTGGGGGCCTCCCCCCATCCCTGGTTTCAGGGGGAGAGTTTTCCCAGCTCCTGGCGCTCAAGCCCCAGTGGGACTGACCCAGGCCTGCTGCCGGGCTCGTGGGAGTGGGGCAGCCTCAGTCTTTGGCACCAGTCCCAGAGCAGGACAATCACAGGTTGCCCTCTAAGAGCCTGGAGGTATGGGGAGATGGGGAGACAGAGAAACCCAACCCCAGGCAGCAGCCTCTGTTATGCAGAACTCCAGAAATTCTCTAACAGGCACGCTGGGAGCAAAGGGGTGGAAATGGCCTCCAAGGCACAGCGTGATGGGAGGTCCTCAGCACATGGGAGGAGGGCTCCTAGGCCCGCAGTTGCCAAGATGGCAGGTGTCAGTGGACCTTTCCCTCCACAGAAACATGTGAGCTACCCCGCAACTCTGCTGTGCTGCCCTTCAGGGTTCATCTGATGGAAATACTCACGCAAGGGTCTGAGTAGTGGGAGGTTTGTGCTGCCATCGTCCACAGAACTGCACTCGCGCGGAATCTTGGTGGCCATCGCTAGGGCCCTCATGCTGTGGAAGACCGTGTCACCACAGAGAAGGTGCTGGCACCCTGAGTGTGGAGAGTGAGCCAATGGATAGGAGGCCCAGCAAGACCTGGTTCTGTGAACTGACACAATGCATGAATGTGTGTGTCAGTATTTATAGCTATAGGCTCACGATCAAGTAAGTCTCTAGAGCTCCTCACGCAAAGACCTTACAGAGTAGTCAGCTGTGCTGAGGGGGACTGACGAGAAGGTGAGGAGGGACTTTTCCAGATGCCACAAGGGCTGGGGCACCCATGGGGAAGGGGTGGGAGTGGCATCACGGCCCCACCATTCAAGAGCTGGCCGACCTTGAGCGAGGGTCTCCATTTCCCAGAACTGTGTTTTTTTTCTCATCTGTCAAGTGGGAGAGAACAGCACCACTCTCATAAGGGCCTCTGCCTGTGCTGCAGTTACTGAGGCCTTTCTAGAAGCCAGGCTGGAAGGTGCAATGAGGAACATGATGACACTCACGCTCTGAAGGAATTTCCAGACTAGAAAGCCCACAGGGCCCTAACCAGCTGGTGTGGGACAGTGTGCTCTGTGCTCCTGCAAAGAGCTTTGCGGGGCCCCGAGGAGCTGGGAGGGATGGTGGAGGGGCCAGATCTGAGGCTGAGACTTGAGGGAGGCAGAGGAAGTTGTGGGACCTTGTGGTGTTTTCCAGACAGCCAGGCAGCAGCATGGGGAGAGGGGAGGCCCATTAGCAATCATCAGCCACCAGCACTCACCGGCAGGTGAGGGGGACCCAGGGCAGGTGAGGGGCAGCCAGTGTCAAGGCAGAGACTCACAGAGCATGTTTGGAAGCCTGGATTTGAACTGGGGGTGAGGGTGCCCTGTAGGGAGGGACTTAGGACAGGAGGGGCACAATTGCCTGTTTTGTTTTGTTTTTTAATATTTTATTTATTTATTTGAGAGAGAGAGAGAGAGAGAGAGAGCACAAGCAGGGGGATTGAGAGAGGGAGAAACAGACACTCTGCTGAGCAGGAAGCCTAATATGGGGCTCGATCCCAGGACACTGGGATCATGATCTGAGCTGAAGGCAGACTCCTTTTTTTTTTTTTTTT
>RCUC01110410.1:0-11115 GCA_003697995.1 Taxidea taxus jeffersonii
GAATCACGAAGTTCGCTTCTAAGTGACTAGGACTCCTTGGGACCCTATTTAGACAATCAGAGCTTCAGCAGAAATCCCACAAAGAAAGCCCAGACCAAGTAATTATGAGCACTGAACACTAAGAATATTAAGGGGGAAGCTCTGCTGACCTCAGAGAAAGTGCTGATGATCAGAAAAGATGAAAGGAATTCATAATATCTCAATTCACCATGCACCATAGGGTTTATAATTAACCTATAAGGTATTTTAGAAGTTCCTTTAATTTGCATCTTATATTTGACATTCTTCCTCCTGAGATATCATGGAAACATAAAAGATAATGTAAATGTATAAATATTTAAAATAGGTTATGCCAGTTCTGGTTGAAGTCATAGTAGGCTTTGTCATTTTCAGTAAGTTTCTCAGAGACAGCTGACACTTGCAAGCCAACTTCAGAAGGGTTTTTGAAATCTTTGTAAAAGCAGGTCATATATATATGTATATATATATATATATATATATATATATAGATTTGTGACATTCCAACATATACCACAGAGAGGTTCCTATTTAAAAAGTGAACAAAGCTGAATCATTTTGCCTTCTCTTCCCACTGTGATTTTTATTCATTTGAAGATAAAATTCAAAGCAAACATCTTAGAGCTTCTGTTTGTCACCCAAGAGTTATTTCCAGGAAGCCTAGGAAATCTCACATTTCCAAAATTAGGTCATGACACTGGCCCAGCAATCTACTTAGTATGTTCGTAAAACGGCCTCTACCACTATAAAAAATAGAGAACCCCAACGGTAAAATAAATTCTGTACTTTTTGGAATCCCCAAAAATATAATCAACAGGAGAAATTCTAACGACAAAACAGCTTCCTACTTTAGTGATTAAGAATTGTAGATTTCTGTCACATCTCTGCCCCTTTTCTTGACATATTTTGTGAAGGTAATTTTGTATAAATGAAATGTCCTTTCTCGACTTTATCTATCTGTTATCACTGATTTCCTCCCCACTAATACCGTTCCATAACCCAGCCAAGCCCTTTCACTCTCCTCCCCATGGTCCTCCTTCTGAGATACAATCTTGAGTTCCACTTCCCCGCCACAAATAAAACAGAGAGCATCAGACCAAAACTCCCTCCGCCTCTCCTTCCACCTACCTAAACTCTACATTATTTGCATCCGTCCTCCCCTTTCTCCCTCCTATCTGGAAGGAAGTCAAGTTCTTCACTGACCTGATCCTCTCACTGGACACTTCTTTTGCAGTATGTCCCCTGATCCTTAAAAGTACCTGGTATTCTTCATTAACTACTGATTCTACTCCTCTTCTTCCTTGTGCCCTCTACTCTCTGTTCCCCTTTCTGTCCTTGTCCACAATTTTGAAAGTAGTGTGCACTAATTTTCTCTTCCTTTATAACCCTGGAGATAGAACTCACCCCCAGATGTTCCCTTAAACCACTCTCCAAAATGTTGCCAATAACCACTAATTGTCAGGTCCATGGGGTGTATTTTTAGTTCCTCATTTCTAGACTTCTTTAAAGTATTTGGACCAGCCAATTGTTTCTCCCTTTAAATTCCTGTAACACTTTGTATATACCTATACTAATATGTTCCCTACTGTTCTATAATTATGTAATTTCTGTGGCTGTTCTCCTCAAGAGTCTCTGAGTGTCTTCAAGGCGGGACTGTTATCATACCTATCTGGGCATGCCCTATGCTTAGATGAATCAGTATGTTCCACATGTTCTAACGCAATCGAGTAAGAATGACATTTTTCAGCAGCTAAGATATTGGCGATTTCATGATTAAAATGTTTCTTTGACAGTTCAGCATTAGTTCTGATTTCAGAAAATGTGAATATTCTTTAACCGTGCAAAAAATAATAATAATTTCTAAGACCTGTAATTAGAACATCTTGAAGAAAATAATAATGGTAGCAAAACTCAAAACTTCGATGATCCTTTATTGTCAGCAAAGCACTCTCAAAGACATGAATTTCATCTGACCATCAGAACTGCCCTTTGAGGTGGAGGTGGAGACCATGTACAGACAGGGTCAGGGCTGTGCCATTTGATCATTGCCCAACAGCACAGTGAGCAAAGTTCAATTCACGCCTGCTCCCCTGGCTGAGTATGTGCCCAGAGCAAGCGATGCCTGCTTTGCACAGAGGCTCTATCCATTCATGAAACACCATACTCTGCATTTCTAATTCATCTGCCTGAAGTGGGACATCTTTCCTAAAATATCTGCCTAGAGAAGCACCTTTCTCTAATCCACAGAAAGGACCCTGTTGATCAGACAGAGTGCTCCCAGGAACATGATTCACCTCAAATTCCTTATAAAATTTCTCATTCTGAGTAAACACAAAAAGAGCTACTGACATGGTGGAAGTGTATGTCAGGGACTAACATGACCAGGAAGGGCTTCTTAGGGAAAGGCCACTGACATTCATTAGGCATCCCATGCACTTACCCAACTTGCTAACTAACACAGTGAAACTGATTCTTTTCTCTACTCTTCCTGTTAGTCTATTTTCCAGAAGGTTCACAGACAGAGTGCTAAGGCATCTTCCAGAGAACAACATATGGTGAAATAAACACACTGGGTTTTAAGATGAGGCCGGACTTGGTTATGAGTGGGTCAGCAACCCTAAATCTATACATATGGGACCTTGGGTAGGTTATTTACTTTCTTGAGCATTCCTTTCCTCATCTGCAAACAGGGATTCAAATCAGACCCACCTCTAAAAGTTACTATTGCCATTAAATTATTATTTATGTTAAACCAGGGGACAGGTACAGGGATGGAGGACGGGGGAATGGTGTTCAGTCAGTGTTCACCTCTTCTATTAAGTAGTCAGTGGTTACATTTGGTACCTATATTTTTAAGAAATTCTCTCAAGAGGTTTCAGCATGCCATGGTCTAGCAGTCTAATAAATTATTATTCCCCACTTGCTATGAGAGGTTCTTTAATAGTCTACTTTTCAACAGGAAGCAGGGAAGTACCTGCTGCACTCATTTTCAACAGGTGGTGAAGAGCTCAGGGAGCCTTCACAAGGTCACAGATAATATTAACACCAGAAGTTAGATTAGAAACCTGAGGCTTTTTTGGTTTGTTTTGTTTTTCCCCAGCCAATAACCTGATAGTACAGAATCTCAATTATCCATCCTTGAAACCAAATATATATCCCACAACTGCACACGACAGAATCTCTAGTTGAAATATCTCGTCTAAAGTATGTCTATAGGCTGGTTTCTCTAACAACTGGAAACACCATCCAAGAGTCTATTGAGTGGTAAACAGGGTCAGCAGTTAATTTACGGCTTGGAGGTCTTTGGAGCTATTATAAATGTTGGCAATGATGCTACAGCTAGATGGGCACTGATGAGCGTTCATGTTTGTGGGGTATGAGCAAAGGAGAAGAGGAAGAGGCAAAATGTGGATACTGTGGAAGGCAGAAAGGAAGGAAGGGGGTGGGGGAGGGAAGGAGGATGGGATGAAGGGAAGGAAGTTAGTTCTAAACTGCAGCAAGTCAGAAACTGGTCAGGTTCCCTCCTTGGGATATTCTTCCTCTCAGAATTCTGAACTATTTTCCTTTTCCTTTACTTGCCTATTTTTCTCTGAGCCCAGATACCTAAACATTAGTGGAAGTAACTCAGTAATAGCTAAAAAGGATACAGAAACGGGTGGGTGGGGAGTGAAGAATTTAACAGAAGCAAAACACCCCAAATTCATAGTTAATTATTTTCACATGATGGAGAATATCTTCTTCCTTCCTTTTTTTGTAGGGATTGTCTAAAACCTTTCTGACACAGACCACCCACTTAGCCCACTGAGGATATAACATGTCAGCAGTTTAAAGAGCACTATTTTACTAAGTCTGTTTAGACTAAAAATTACATTTAATTTCCATAAGTTGTGGGCATGTTGATATGACTGGTGCCCACTTTACTCCTCTATCATACCATTCCATAATCAACTTTTACAAAAAATGACTTCTTATTTTTATTTTAAAAGTATAAGATATTGCTAACAGAAACTAGGGAGAATACAGACAGAAGCAATAAAAGATAACAAAATAGAAAACCTAAGGAAAAGTCATACATTTAATAGTATTAATATTTCATCTAATGAAAGATCTTTGTTGTATTAAATCTAAACCTGACTTTATGCCTTAAACAATAGCTGAATTTTTAATCTAACCCAGGGGATTTGTGAACAAGATGAGTTTGTATAATTATGACCTCTACCTAAATTCTTTTGCCCATAAATTGATTTGGCCATAACAGAAATTTAGGATCAATCTGAGAATTTGGCATTAGTATTCCAGAACTTATGGGAAGTTTTGTCACTCAGGGGAAGAAATGGTACTGAAACAAGATCAGCAATGATCTGAAATCTCATCAGAAGACAGACAAACATTGGCAGAAATTTTAGGTTGACTAAAATGAGCAGAGCTCCATTATCTTGTGTGAGACTTTGTGCATTTTGTCCTTCACTGCATATGGTCATCAAACTCAGTGTTTCTCCCACTCACTAAAATTCTCATAAGACAAGCGAGGTTATTACATTGGCCAAAACAAACTATAGAAAATGCAATTCAGGTTGAGTTTCTATAGTTTCAATAAATGAAGCAAAGAAAAACTTAAAAGATGAGACTTAAAGAGGCCAGATGAGAAGGATGATCCTTGCATTAGGAATCAGTCCAGCTTGCCTTTCCCTGATTAAATCTATTCATTGTGTTTGCTGTTGAAATATATATATACACACATACATACATACACACACATATATATAAATGTGTGTATATATACACATGTATATATTTATACTATATGCATACATATATGCATAATATATTATTGATATGTTGATTTATATATTTTTTCATTCTGTGAAGGATTTAGATCAAAGAAAACAAAATAAATCAGTACACAAGTTTAACTCTTGGTTTACTGGAGAACAATAAACCATGAATTGCTGGAGTAAACAAGATCAATAAAGGGATTTGCCGGCCTAGAAAAAGGGAAAAGAAGCCTCAATGTGGAGTAAAGTTCCCATAATCACCCTATTTTGTCTCTTGACTGGAGTTACCTCTCAGCACCATAAAGAAAGCTTGATTAAATAATTTAAATGTGTAGCCTTTAAAAAATTAAGTCCTAAGCACCAAATAAGTAAAACAGTTTAATCACCATCTACAGTCACTAATCCCAACTCTTCCTCAGGTTTCCTCAGAGGCTCACGCTAATACCAGCCCTGGGCAGCCTCCCGTAGCAGTGGCCTTTGGCTTCTATTTCCCACTGTCTTCTCTCAGAGTCACTTGAGTCCATCATAAAAAGGAAGCAAAGGCATTTAAATAAAGCACCCTCCTAAATCTTAAATGTGTACAATTCAGTTGCATTCAAGACAGCCCTGGTGTTTCTGGCATAAAATTATAGCATCTTCATAAATCAGATTACATGGAGGTATTCTACTTTTACGTTAGGCAAAAATCCACAGATATACGTCTATATAGGCACACTATGTTATATCATTCTTGATTGACCCCTGGATATGACTCTAGGCCATGATGCTTCTGCAGATTCATTTTACTTGCTACTAAATGGAATTTAAATTCCTAGAGAGGGGACTTCCATTTCCTTTTTTTTCAACCATGCAAGAAGACCAATCCCTGAACTGCCAGACTATCACTATATGCTTACAACCAGCCAGAATGAAAAATAAGAAGAGCTATATAGTACTTATTTACCTAGTGAGGCAAACCCTAATCTTTGTTTGGCTTGGAAGTAAAAAGGTCAACAAGTGTAATGGAAAGAAGGCTTCATAATAAAACTCTCCAGCAAATATTTCTAATGTAGCTTTAAACAAGAAAAGCACACTCTTCATACCACTCTCTTAGCACTTATGGGTTAGTGTTCTATTAAGACAAGTAAAAAGACCACTTATTAACTTTAACTTGTAACCAATAAACCATGAATTTGTATTACTATTGCTCAAATATCAACACACTAGCCCTAGGGCAAGAGGATGAGAGTCTAAGTGGGAGCAGTATACACAGGCTTCTACTTGAATCATTACCTCTGATAAATTTTGGAAGACTACTCTAGATCTCAATTTTCCCTCCTTGCTCCTCAGAAGCAGAGAGAAAAACAGCATACATCTCTTTGTCCTGCCTATCCAAAGGGGTTACAGACTTCTTAGAGATGAGCCAGGGCTCATCAAACCAAAGCACACATCTCCTTTAAAATGTTTATTAGTCCCTGGCATTGATCTGTGGCCAACTTCTGATCTGCCCCTTTGTGAAAGAAGAAGAAGATGAAGGAGGAGGAGAAAGAGTAGGGGGAAGAGGGGGAAGAGGAGAAGAAGAAGACAAAAGAAAGAAAAGACAAGATCAGACCTACACATGGAAATGAGGAATGGGAGCCCATGGAGATGAAAAGGAGAACAACTTGGCAAATCCTTCCTTCTCAGCACAGTAATTCATGAGCATGGAATCCAATACTTTAGGGACTCTTACAGGAGGACAAAGGGAAGGGAGGTTTTCTGTCAACAAATACCTAGAATCTCTTACCGCAATACTGAAAGGTGAGGTTATAAATCAGAGGAAAACAACAACCGAGCAAGTTGAGAACCAAACACGACATTAACTGGGTCACCTGGAAAAAAACACCACCTTCTCCCTTTGAGGTCAATGTCTTATTAATGACTCCTTCTAAAGGGCCCAAGCAAGAATAGATCTGCAGAATACTCACACTCCACACTGGCTATGTTTGGCCACAACAACAACAACAACAAATCAACACATGATGCCGTAAAGTATATGAAGGGTTATTGAGCTTCAGGCACAAAGGAAAACCACCAGGACTCTCAACTTCTCTATACAGCTTTCAAACATATATATTACAGACCTAGAGGAGCATGAATAAGCACATTTTCATTCTTTCAAAAACTATAGAGTTGAATAGCTCATTTCTCTCCTGTTAAAAGTACACATGAGGCAACTATAGCAAAATATGAGGTGGTCATAATGTTAGGTATTCAAAGAGTAGGACACGCATCCTACCTATTGCAACATAAACAAATGGACCCAAACAACCTGGTTCAGGCAGAACAAAAACTGTTGCTTTATAGCAAGGTACACTTTTTAGAAACGAGAATGGTAATTTCCACCCTAAACAAACTGTAATAGCTTCAAAATTAACCTTGAAGAAAGGAAGAGGAATAGAAGAAAAAAAAAAATCTGACAAATGCCTACTACGTGCCAGGGACTATTTCTAAGACCTTCTTACCCTAGGGTTAAAGACTATTTATGTGATTGAATTCTGTAAGAATGACAAGGACCTTACTGCTGATGCCAGAGCCTCACCATCAGGCCCAGTAAGGCCATAGACCCAAAGCTCCCACCGAGTTGGGAACTCTGGTGATGAACTTGGAAGGGGGCCATTAAGGTTTGTAGGCATGTCACCCAGACTCCCTCCTAAACACAGAAGAGATTGGGGACCGTGGCTCTGGAAGGCAGAGAAGGAAGATACGCCACAACGTTAGTTCTGAATGTCTCTGGTAGTGAGAGAAAATGAGTGCTTCCCCAGAGTGACTGAAGATGTCACCCACCCTTCTCTACAACTGACTTTCAGCTAACAAGCTCAAACGTCTATAACAAACAAGCAGATGATTTTGGCAGAGCCTTAAGATACCAGGAAGATTTCATTTGAGACACTGTCATAAAAGTAGTTAGAAAAACCCTCAGAATCCTCTATTTTGATATTTATGACTTCTCCTGAGACCAGCCAAAAAAATTTACCAGGAAAATGTATTCTCAAAATCAGACATACTGCAGTATCCAAAACAAACCATGTTAATAGCCACAGAACCTTAAAATGTGCCTTTATCAAGCACTGACAAAGTTTGTGCTATGAGATTGAAATCCAGTCAGCCCTAAAGGTATAGTAAAAACAAGCTATTTTAAAATAATGAGCTCTGTCCTTATAATACCCTCAGCAATTATTTCCTATACACATTTAGTCATAAACTCTAATAAGAAACAGTACATGATGTCACATGTCCTGGGACCTTAATAAATTGCATTGAGCCTTAATAAAAAATATAATATCAATGCACTAAGCAAATTCTTTAAGAGTCTGAACACTTCATCCTAGATTCATATTTTAGAATTCTAATAAATTGGTTCATTCTGGTGGAAAGAGTTCTACATAGTTAAATTAGATTATATATATATATATATATATATATATATATATATACATACAGTTACTTAACTTCTAAGCAGTTAAATTCCTTATATGTGAGACACCGACACATCTTAGTATTATTTTAAAACTGAGTTGACATTGTAAGTTTTCCCTTCTTTTGGAAATTTGAAAAGACCTAAGGGCAAGCAAGTTGACATTAGACATTAGATGTCAGAAATGCATGTATGTCCTTCCCCAGGGAATTTTCAAATGAAACTGAAAAGAAAAACAAACAAACCCAAACCTCCCTTTTTCTTTTATTTGTTAGTTAAATACCTGTCGTTCACAAAATTATTGGTTTTTTTCTCTATGAAATGTTAGCAATTGTAAATGTCCTCATATTGGAATTCTTACTTTGGGATGCTTTTATATTAACAAGTAATTTGTTATTGCATAACCATTACTTTCTCAGACAACATTAGGTTTTAAACATGTTTCACGCTTCATCCTCATTTGATACAAATATTCTTGTTCAAGAAAAATTCACCTCTGGCACCTGTCATGGAATTTTTTAATTCTGAGCTTTACAAACTAAAGGGGGATATTGATTACTCACCATATCCAAGAATGCCTTCTAAAGGGGAAATTATTCACATGCATCATGTTTGCAGATCTTCTGTCATTAATATTTTCCTTGTCTCATATGTTACATGTAGTGATTTTCATAGATGAATCCCAACTCTCCTGTTTGAGCAGCTATCATGGGCAATTATTGCAACAAGTACTGAATTCCAAAAAAATCCCCCCCAAAAAACAAACAGCAACAACCAAAGCCCTTCCAGGATTTGGAAAAAGAAATATCACAGAGCACTGCAGGTATGGGTCCATCCATTTAGGTTTCACTCGTTAGTCAACACACTAAAATAACCAGTTCAGTCACTAATCCTAAATGGTGGCAAATATTGTCCTGGTACAATCCAACTGCCTAGAGTGTAATTAATGCATCCTCTCAGGAAGGACTCTGGAATGTGGGAAAAAAGGAGTCAAAAGACAGTTTCTTGTTATCCTTGTTAAAGAAGTGTCAGAAGGGCAATGGAAAACTTCAGGTCGCTTTGCCATGCTGTCCTTTAGAAATGAATATTGCTTTTTCTTCTTTCTTAGGCACATATTCATGTGTGGTCACTTTAACGCAGTGCTGCCTTCTGAGACACGTCGGACAAAGACCAGGGCAGAGGGGCTAGAAACCATGGATAATCAAAGCCAATTTCTTTCCCAAATCTCTGAATTGCCGGTTTTCAATGGTAAAAGTAGGAAGGCAAGGAGCAATTTCTGCTTTGTAGGACAGGATTACCATTAGCTACCGTCATGACTTCAGAAGGTGCTGTCATGAGGAAATTCATTTCTGCTGCCTAACTCCATAATAAGTCTGTCTGCTCTCCTTAAGTAAAATGACTAAGCTACCGATCCTTTCACTGCAGAATCCCCTTAAATTTGTTAATAAAACCATGTGCGGGCTTTTCATATGTTGCCTTGGAAAGAAAATGAATTTCACGGCTGCAAGTCAGACGTTGTCTAAGAATTTCTTCTCCCGTTGTCTTTCTTTTATCCTCTCTCTCTGTCTCTTTTACCCCAAATTCAATTCCCCAATAGGTGTCATTTACTCTGAGGCGCTGACATCTTCTGAAAGATTCTCATGCCCGAGCTATACAGACCTTGCATGCTTTTAAAACACAAAGGCAACAGGCTCCTGCTGGGGTCTCCCAGCTCCGAATTTCCAGCAGAACCTTTGGAATCCTCGCAGCCGCCTTGTCTGCCCTGGGCTGTGCCACCCGGCTCTGAGCAGCTCAGGACACTTGCAGGCTCCGTGGTACTGTACATGAACTCTGCAGCAGCCCGCTCCGGCTGCAGAGACTGCTGCCTGACAGGGGATGTGCTGGCGTCAAGGGGGCCCTCTAGGTGGGTTCCCAGACACTGCAGCACGCCCTTGCTCGCCTCCAAGAAAGAGTGAGCCAAAAGGGTTAAGAACAGCTCACCCTTTAAAGAGCAGATTTCTTTCAGTAAGTAATTACCAGGCAAGATGAACGAAGCAGTAAAATATCTGTAAATAACCTCCCAGGGAAATGGCACCTTGAACAAACAGATATTGTGAAGGGAGAGTTTTTGTTTGCTTGTTTTTGTTTTTCCCTTCCTATCCAGGGCAAAGAATGGGAATGGAAGAACTATGGAGAGAATTTGCAAATGATAGGGTTTGGTCACTCTGTCTCCTTAAAAAAAAAAAAAAAGGCTAGGAGTGTCTTGCTAACTTTAAAGATTTATAACCATTTAGCTACAGATGACCACACGGTAATTTTTGGACAGGAAATCCTGTGGAAGCCAGTTCTGCGGAAGTCTGTTATACTTCAGTTGCAATTGCGCAAGCCATAAAGCTGCTTGTTTGATTAGGGGGTGTGTAGATTTGTGGAGTGCTGAGATAAAGCATTGCAATGCCTACAGTTGATATTTTGTATTTCCTCAAGCTTACCCTTTGTTCCAAAAATGCTCTTCAACAATCCCCTGAAAGCCCCCCATCACTGTTGATGCCATTTTGGAGCAAGAATAAAATAGTAAACTCTTCTAATAGTAGGTTGGCACTTAAATGGTGTTCATCCAAGAGGACCTTACAAGTAGCAGTGTATGCAATATGAATGTATCAGTTTTAACAGGCATTTAAAAAGCTGTTATGTAATTGCTTAATATTAAATGGAATATTGGCAACATTTAATGTATCATGCCATTATCTTTAGTTAAGATTCCTCTGGTGAGGCCCTGTCATCACAGAAAATACTACTCAGAATTGGGGGAGGTGGGGATATTTCCCACAAATTCAAAACCAGTATAAATTTAGTCTTGAAATCTTCCATGATTTGGGAAATTTTCATCTTGATCAAATGATTTTTTTT
>ML098045.1:2059-25057 GCA_003697995.1 Taxidea taxus jeffersonii
TAAGTTATTAGCACTGATACGGTTGGAGTGGTTGTTCACAATACTTAGCATTTAAGAGGCTGAAATGAAGTCATATTAAACCCAGTGAAGCACGAGCCTGTCATATCGAGGAAGGGGAATGGACCACGGGAGAAGGCAAGCATTGGTGTCCTTACTTTTTAAAAGTACGGCCTGTCTTATTGTCGGTAACCCATTTAACATGAATGTTTGGAAGAAAGAACTCTGAGAATTCCATAGTACATGATCTTCACTGAATTTGTTTCCTATATTCTGTATGTTTTCCACAATCAGTTTTTGTGATTTCGGTTCAAGGATCAAGGGAACCCCCTTATCCTTGAAGTAAGGAAAACAAGTTAGTATTAGGTAGAGGAGTCACTGTCTGCATTTTCTGGCAACTGCATATTTCTGCATGGTCACATTTGTTAGGAACCTTTCAAGGATCTTGGGTAGGCTCTCCCAGGCATGAGCCTTCTTCCCACACTGCTTTGTGTGGCGTCTTTGTTTTTGTTTTTTTTTTAGGGTTTCTTTCCTTTCCTTCTTCCTTCTTTTTTTTTTTTTTTAAGAATTTATTGGTTTGACAGAGAGTGAGAGAAGGAGAGAGAGCACAAGCAGGGGGAGCAGCAGAGGGAGAGGGGGAAGCAGGCTCCCCGATCAGCAGGGAACCCGATGCGGGACTCGATCCCAAGACCCTGAGATCATGACCTGAGCCAAAGGCAGAGGCTTTCACCCACTGAGCCACCCAGGCGCCCCCACACATACTCTTTTAATTTAATGTTTACTATGCAGCTCTGTGTCTTGGGCAAAATCATGTAACTACCCTAGGCTCTTGCTTCTCCCTATGATGGTTTCAGTACTCACTGGATATCAGGCATGCTGGGAATTATCACCACCCTGGGAACCGTGGGGTCAGTTGGAATATTTTTTGAGCCACGCCTCTCTATCTGGGATCCAACAATGGATCACTGTGGTGGGAGTATAGAAGAGGAAGACGGAGTTGCGGCTCTGTTCTTGAGATACAAACAATCTCAAGATGAGACCAGCAGAGCAAGTAGTTAGACAAGCAATTGTGTGCTCTTAGTCAAAGAAGGAATCTTTTATTGGGGAAGATTATTCTCGAAGCACGTTTGAGGAGCTATGTGGAAGAGGTAGGTGAACTGAATCAAGTAGGGTGATGGATGCCCCAGCCTGACGGTCCTCACGTCCGCTTACATGACTAGAGGCAGAAGACCATCATGAAATGCCCGGATTTTGTCACAGGATTCTCAAGCCTGCAGGATTTGAAGAGGAAGGGCGCCAGGGGGTGGAGGCATTGGGAGAGGAGGGTGAGGCTTCTTCTGAACCTTGAAGGGTGAGTAGGATTTGGATAGGGAGAGAGGAAAAATTATGAGGAGGGCGTTGTAAGTGTGAGAGGTGGATACAGGAGAGGGAGTCCTTGGCGGGAGAGAGGGAACAAGGAAGAGGGGCAGGATGAAACAGAAGGTCCTCATGTAGGATTTAACAGTACAGGCTCAGGAGAATAGCTGTGATCAGAAAGCTGATTGTGAGCGTTGTCAAGATATAAAACTGGTTAGATGTGTCCAGTAGGACCGCTCTAGAGGCCTGAATATCAGGCAGAGATTAGATAAGCTGTTTAAGGCATAAGCGATGATAGCTTCCTATAAGGGAACAGACATGATCAGTAGGGTTGTGGGCACTAGCTGTGGGCCATTTTTTATTCAGAAGAGTTGTATTGAAAATGCTTTGTCAGGGCGCCTGGGTGACTCTGTCAGTTACAAGTCTGACTCTTGATTTCGGTTCAGGTCATGATCTCAGAGTTGTGAGATCAAGGCCCGTGTCTGGCTCGGTGCGGGGCATATAGCCTTTTTGCGATTCTCTCTCTCCCTTTCCCTCTGCGTTCCCCTCCCCCATTTGCATGCACTCTGTCTCTCTCTGAAAAAGAGATAGAAAGAAAATGCACCGTGTTTGTGCATTATTCCAAGGGCTGTGGTAAATACAGAGATAAGTAAGCTGTGTCTCCACTCTAATAAGGTTATAGTCTTGTTGGGGAAATAAATCCATCCAATAAGCTGTTGTTGAGGAGCCTCCATAGCAAAGTGGTTGAGAATGCGGACTTCAGTGGCAGGCAGACCTGGGCTTGAGAGTTGGCTCTACCTCTCAAGAGCTGTGTGCCTTTGGGAAAGTTACCCAACCTCTCTGAACTCACTTGCTCTTCCATCAAATGGGAGTAACAGTATCACCCAGTTTATAGAGTTTTTTTCCTGAGACCTAACTTACATGATGTATATAAAGCATTTCACAGAATACACATATATAATAAGTCCTCCATAAATGTCAGCTGTCATGTAAACTTACAATGGCATGTTATTATATTGTCTTAATTATTATTATTACCTACTCTGTAGGCACTGTGATCAGGGCTGGGAATATGAAGATGAATGGGGTATGGCCCCTTCTATCCAAGAGCTTTGTTATAAATGCTATCCTCGTGGGGACTGTACGTTCCCACTCAGACATTGATACCTAGGCTCCGACGGAAAAACAAGATACTTAAAGAATCAGAGCTGTCTGAAAGAATCGCACTGGCTGTTGGAGAAGAAAACACAGCCGGTCCTGGGCAGAAAGGATTGGGATTGCAGGTGGGGCTTCCTTAAAGATGCTTTGGAAGAGCAGTCGGGAGATGGGTGGAGAGCATTCCACTGGAGAGAAGCACAGAAGAGAAGAAACAGGGGGTAGGAAACTGGTGGCCTGGCTGGGAAATGGAATCTTTCTAGAGTGTGGGTCAAGGAAGCCATGTATGTGAGGGGAAGTGACATTGGAAAGATAGGCAGGTATCAAAACAGAACCACTTGAATGTCATGCAGGAGAGGTGGGGCTTTTTTGTTGTTGTTGTAGAATTGGTGGTAGATCTTCTCTCCAGGGATATGGGATTTGGCAGGGGAGATAGCTGAAAATGGGAACTAATGCAGCGGGACGTTCAGTGTAGACACTCAGACTTTCCTGACTGGAATCCTCCTCACTCAGCCTCCTTCTCCCTTGGCCAGAGGGTCAAGTCCGGATTTTGAGTGGAGCCTCTCTAAAAATTTTTTTAAGATTTTATTTATTTGAGAGAGAGAGTGCAAGCAGGGGAAGCAGCAGGCAGAGGAAGCAGCAGGCAGAGGAAGAGGGAGAAGCAGGCTCCCTGCTGAGCAGCGAGCCCGGTGCAGGATTCGATCCCAGAACCCTGAGATCAAGACCTGAGCTGAAGGCAGAGGCTTAACCCACTGAGCCACCCAGGAGCCCTGAGTGTAGTCCTTCTATGGTGGACCCTGACCTTCGACTCTCAATCACGTCTGTCCTAAACACCAGTCCTAAACTCCAACAACACTGTTTCTCTGCCTTCAGAATAGAATCTTCTCTTCATCTCTCTGTATCTAGAATGGCTTCACCAGGGATGTCTGTCTGAGGAATTCCTACTTAGGTTCTGAGGTTAAAGTTCAAAAGTCATCTTTGGAAAATCTTTCCTGACCCCTGTGGCTCTCGTTCCACCACTCAGGAAATAGGACTCTAATAGCATTGACAGCACTAATATTATGTCTTTGTTTTTCTGTCTGATTTTCCCACTAGACAGTAAGCTCTTCGAGAGAAGGGAACTTCGGGTCCTAATTCCCTAAATGCGCAGCACTTGACACATTGCCTGGTACCCACTAAGCTTTCAATTAAGGACTGGATGTAAATGAATAAGTGAGTGAATAGGGTAGACAGTCAAGTTGAAATCTTCTAGAAAGTCATTTGGAAGGACAGGTGTGGAGCTTGAGTAATCATGGGAAGAGGAGGGGAGCTCTCGCTGGGTGTTGAACACCCATGTGACCTGGAGACCAGCGCTGCTGACTTACCTAACAAGGGAGGAGAAAGGGCGGCAGTTTCTGTTGGTGCAGGTAAGTATGTGAAGTGTGGGTGTTTCAGAGCAGCGCCTGATTTGGACAAAGGAAGGTGACTAATACACCCCTTCTTGTTGACCGCTGTCGAATTATTCACCCTTAGCCGTGGTTACGGGTTTGGTTTTTTGTTTTTTTTCCATTTATTGTGAAACTGTATTCTTCCATGTTTTGTCCACCCTTTGTTGCGCTCTCCTACTCCTTCCTGATGTGAGCTTGCCAAAGCTCTGATTTAAGTAAGCAGCCTCGCTTTCCCAGTCGTTTTTTTTTTTTTTTTTTTTACCTGGCCTGCTTAGTGGCTGGGTTAGAGCCTCTGGCTAAATGAGTATCCCCTGCCTTTCTCTTGCAGTTCCCTTTCAATTGCCAGAAAAAGAAATACAGAGTTCATAATCGACTCCCGATTATCCACGGATGAGTTTCCCAGCGTGTGTGTGCTGCAGAGTGACAAAGATTAGTAAAGAGATTATTCAGTGGCTGCATTCCTCCAGTGAATCGCTGTAGGGGGTGAAAACAGGCACCCCTCCTCCTCCCCCATCAAATACCTTCCAGAATTTTTGCCTGATAGTTTCAGGTAGTTAGTTGTAGGTACACCTTTCTCAGCAAAGATTTGTGTTCAGGATTTCAGTGTAGTTAAATGAGCCAGTGGAGTGGTTTCATAATTGCCGCATTGTTAGTCCAACTCTGTAATTAGAGATGACTTCATTGGCCCAAGATTTCTCTATGGGTGACGCCCTGAATTCAGACCCAGTCGTACACCATATCCTTTTATGAAAAAAACCAACAAACAAGGTTTTGTTTGCTTTTTGTTTTATTCCCTTTTGGGGAAATCTGTTTTCCTTTGTCTTAGATGTTTAGGGAGGGAGAGGATCTGTGTCTTTGTTGTTGTTGTTGTTGTTGTTTTTCCTGAGCTAGGGAGAAAACAGAATTTAGGACAGATCAAAGTGCTTTGCAGATGAGAAAACTCAGAAATATGCAGAGAACCTGGGAGTTATTACTTTTTTTTTAAAGATTTTATTTATTTATTTGACAGAGAGAGAGATCAAAAGCACACAGGGAGAGGCAAGGAGGCAGGCTCCCTGCTGAGCAGAGAGCCCAATGTTGGGCTCCATTCCAGGACCCTGAGATCCTGATCTGAGCCAAAGGCAGAGGTTTAACCCACTGAGCCACCCAGGCGCCCCTTTACTTTTGATTAGTATTTCATTGGCTGCATTTAAATGCAAGGAAAATGTATTTCTTTTTTTTTTCTTTTAATATCAGCACACTTCCTCTCTCTCTCTCTCTCTCTCTCTCTCCCATGTAAATAAAGTTCACTTTTGTGGGACGACAGACTGGGCAAAAGGACGTATTTCAAAAGTCAGACTTTCTTTTGGCCTGTCAATTACATACTGGGAACTTGAAGTTAAACTTTTATTCAGCAAGTAAATTTGCTTTTTACCTTTTTCATTTCATCACTGATTAAGAAAACTGTGCAGATTGGGAAGACTATGATAATATTGACAAGCTGTTAGTGATTTTTTTTAAAGATTTTATTTATTTATTTGATAGACAGAGATCACAAGTAGGCAGAGAGAGAGAGGAGGAAGCAGGCTGTTGGCAGAGCAGAGAGCCCGACACGGGGCTCCATCCCAGGACCCTGGGATCATGACCCGAGCCGAAGGCAGCGGCTTTAACCCACTGAGCCACCCAGGAGCCCCTGTTAGTGATTTTTAAAAGTGGGCCCAAGGGGTGCCTGGGTGGCTTAGTGGGTTAAGCCTCTGCCTTCGGCTCAGGTCATGATCTCGGGGTCCTGGGATCGAGCCCCACATCGGGCTCTCTGCTCAGCGGGGAGCCTGCTTCCTCCTCTCTCTCTCTGTCTGCCTCTCTGCCTACTTGTGATCTCTCTCTCTCTCTCTCTGTCAAATAAATAAATAAAACTTTTAAAAATAATAAATAAATAAAAGTGGGCCCAAAATATGTAAAGTAAAATTTGCATTTTTGCCATTATCTCCTGGCCACTCTTCAAGTTGTAGTTAGAAACTGGCCTTAATGAAGGAGCGAGATTGAGTCATGGATGAAAAGTGGCTGACAGGTTTTCGTGGGGCCCATCCTTCTTAAATTACTTTGAGTAAAGGCTTATAATTTTTATGTATGCAGGACATCTTTATACTCTGGAGTCAATAATTATAGGGCAAATGGAAAAACTTCATACACCCCATTGAAAAGGTTCTTATTAGAACTTGTGCCTAGGGGCGCCCGGGTGGCTCAGTGGGTTAAAACCTCTGCCTTTGGCTCGCGTCATGATCCCAGGGTCCTGGGATCGAGCCCCGCATCGGGCTCTCTGCTTGGCGGGGAGCCTGCTTCCTCCTCTCTCTCTGTCTGCCTCTCTGCCTACTTGTGATCTGTGTCAAATTTAAAAAAAAAATCTTAAAAAAAAATAACATGCCTATTTTTATATAGCCTCTCACAATTACTTAAACATTCATTTATTCCTCCAGTTTTTTCTTTTTTTTTCCTTAAAGATTTTATTTATGTATTTGAGAGAGAGAGAGAACACGAGCAGGGGTGGGGGTGACTCTGATGTGGAGCCTGATGTGGGGCTCGATCCCAGGACCCCGGGTTCATGACCCGAGCCGAAGGCAGACGCCCAACTGACGGAGCCGCCCAGGTGCCACTCCTTATTTTCTTTCATTAAGGATTTGAAGTTACTATGTAATATTTTATGGTCTACAGTATGTCTTCATATATGCCATCCTTAATCTTCATGAGGACCCTGGGGAAGGAGGTATTGTTGCTATTTTTTTTTTAAGATTTTATTTAGTTGACAGACGGAGGTCACAAGTAGGCAGAGAGGCAGGCAGAGAGAGAGGAGAAAGCAGGCTCCCTGCTGAGCAGAGAGCCCGATGCGGGGCTCCATCCCAGGACCCTGGGACCATGACACGAGCCGAAGGCAGAGGCTTTAACCCACTGAGCCACCCAGGCGCCCCTGTTGCTATTTTCAAATGAGGACACTGGGGGCCAGATGGAATTAACTTGCTCATGGACACCCTGCTAGGAGAGAGCAGAACCGGGACCCTGCTCGATGCTTTCTGATCGCACGTTCAAGACTTTCCATCTTGCCTTTGTAACACTCTACAGCCCTGAGTAAGGAACAACTATTGCCTGTGTACAGGGCAATAATGATGTAAAGTCCTCAGTTTTGCTTCATAAGCCCCAGTCTAGGATGTTTTAGTTGCTTTGAGGGAAGAAAGTCCTAAAGTGCAATGAATGCCCCCATGAATAGGAATAGAGCATCTATAATTTTAACTTGTACGATTGAGATTTTTTAAATCTTCATTTTAAAAACTTACTGGCAGGGACGCCTGGGTGGCTTAGTTGGTTAAGCGGCTGCCTTCGGCTCAGGTCGTGATCCCAGCGTCCTGGGATCGAGTCCCACATTGGGCTTCTTGCTCGGCAGGGAGCCTGCTTCTCCCTCTGCCTCTGCCTACCACTCTGTCTGCCTGAGCTCGTGCTTTCTCTCTCTCTCTCTAAAAATAAATAAATAAAATATTAAAAAAAAAAAACTTACTGGCAGTCTTTACTAAATTACTTAAGTGTGATACTTTTTTGCCCACGGTAGTACTTAATTGCTTAATTTCCTTAAAGATACCATCAAATGCCTACTAGTAGTCTTAAGAAAAAAGCTTTTTTTATTCATGATGGGAAAAGGCCTGCATTACATAAGCTACTTCAGAAATTGTGACTTTTGGGATGCCTGGGTCTGCTAAGCACCTGCCTTTGGCTCAGGTCATGATCCAGGGTCCTGGGATCCAGCACCCTCCCAATCCCCCAGCCCCATCATGCTTCCTGCTCAGTGGGGAGCCTGCTTCTCCCTCTCCCTCTGCCTGTTCTGCCACAGCTCTCCCTGCTTGTGCTTTCTCTCTTGCTCTCTTTCTCTCTGACAAATAAATAAAATCTTCAAAAAAAATTGTGACTTTTATCAATGAAATCATCTACTGTGAGGCTTTTAAATTTGACTTTGTATTTCCTAGACTTAGCTCAGGTGTCTCAGGGCAGCATTTATTTCAAATAATTATAAATCAATGAAATTGAGTTTATTTTTTTTTAAGATTTTTATTTATTTATTTGACAGAGAGAGACACAATGAGAGAGGGAACAGAAGCAGAGGGAGTGGGAGAGGGAGAAGCAGGCTTCCAGCCGCGCAGGGAGCCCGACGTAGGGCTCGATCCCAGGATCCTGGGATCAGGACCCGAGCCAAAGGCAGGCGCTTAACGACTGAGCCACCCAAGCTCCCTGAAATTGAGTTTATTTAAGCAAGAGACTGCTAAATACAGCAGTTCTGTTATCCTGGACCAACTTACCTGGCAATGTTATTTTGGGGATATATGCATATTCTAGTTCTTTTTATTCTTTCTTGTATGTGCCTCCTGAAGTCTCCTGGGAGTTATAGGTGTTGTTGGGAGAGACCCAGGAAAACTGAGAAACTCCCTAAAATGGCTGAAGACACCACCTTAAATACCACTTTCAGCTAAAGACAAAAGAAGATGCTGGGGGTGGGGAGTCAGTTATGGGACAGAAAGCAATGTAAGCTTGTTATGCAGATTTAAGACTACGCCTTCCTCTGTTAATAAGAGTTTCTAGAGATTTAGATATTTTCTTCCTATTAGAGCAGGGAGATACTCTAACAAATGGAGATTTCCCTTATGAATGTATATATTTCATATATTAACTTCTCAGTTTTCAGAGCTTCACCAGTGTTTGCTATGTCTTAAAAATAACCAGCTTAAAGTAATCAGTATGCCAAGGAGGAATATTTTGGGGTGGTATAGTCTGCTCCCCTTCAGTGTTAACTCATTTTAGGCTTTCATTAAGACAACTAGTCAGGGACACCTGAGTGGCTCAGTCCATTAAGTGTCTGACTTCAGCTCAGGTCGTGATCTTGGGGTTGTGGGATGGAGCAGGAGCATCAGGCTCCCAGCTCAGTGGGAACTCTGCTTATCCCTTTCCCTCTGCCCCCTTCCCACTAATGCGTGTACATGCATGCACTCTCAAAATTAAAAAAAAAAGACAAATATACAGGAATAAGAAAAGAGAAAGCTTGAAAGTATACTTTGAGTTTTATTAATGCTGCATTATATTGATCTTTAAAATTTTTATTTTTGAAGTACAGTTAACATATAGTGATTAGTTTCAGATGTACAGCATAGTGATTCGACAATTCTATACATTGCTCAGTACTCACCTCCATAAGTGTAGTTACCATCTGTAATATTATTTTTTTAAAGATTTTATTTATTTGACAGAGCACAAGTAGGCAGAGCGGCAGGCAGAGGGAGAGGGAGAAGCAGGCTCCCTGCTGAGCAGAGAGCCCGAGTCGGGGCTCGATCCCAGGACCCTGGGATCATGACCTGAGCTGAAGGCAGAGGCTTTAACCCACTGAGCCACCCAGGCGCCCCTGTAATATTATTTTTTTAAGTAAATGGTTGTTTTGAAATAATTTCTGTGAGATCTAAGTATTTCCTAATTTTGTAGGAAGAAGAAAAGTACTTCTTTCCTTGCCTATCTGAAAATAAATTAATGATCTTTAAAGTCTCCAGAGCCTTTTCCCTTCTATACCTTTTTTGCAGCCACTAATTGCCTTTGTGTCAAATTAGAATTATTTTTATGTTGCCTTCCCCAGATTGTAAATTCCTTGAGGGCAGGAACTAGGCATATAACAGATGCCTAAAATATTGGTAAAACTGTGTGAGGATAGAGGTGTGTGTCTATGTTGGGGAGAAGTATGAAGAAGAGGGAAAGAGGTTCTGCCTTGATCGGCCTTGCTGCCTGCAAAAGGGAGAAGGGGGGTGGGAAGGGTTTAGTCAGCAGGTTGAAGGGTGGGACAGGAGAGGGAGCTGTATCTAGGACCATCTTTATCTCATGGTCTCTTTCATAAAGAAGGGATATGGTAGTAGGAGAATAAAATAACTTGTCTTCTATTTTTTTTTAATTCACAAACTTTAGATCATTACTGATGCACAAACTGCCCAAACTGTAAAGGACCTTTAGAGACACAGGAGAGGCCACATGTTTTGGATTTTCTGAGATGGTCTCACTTTCAAACTTTGTGTCCCATTATTCTGTGTGGTATCGTTCATGGGGATGGTTAATAATTTCATATTGGAAACATTACTACTTAAAATTTGCATAACGAAAATTGGAGGGGCGCCTGGGTGGCTCAGTGGTTAAGCCTCTGCCTTCGGCTCAGGTCATGGTCTCAGGGTCCTGGGATCGAGCCCCACGTCGGGCTCTCTGCTCGTCGGCGAGTCTGCTTCCCCCTCTCTCTCTGCCTGCCTCTGCCTACTTGTGATATATCTCTCTCTGTCAAATAAGTAAATAAAATCTTTAAAAAAAAATTAAAAAAAAGAAAGAAAATTGGAGTAAATCCTATATAGTCTGTTCATAATCAGAAGTGTTAAACATCATAATAGTAAAATAAAGGATGCTTTTTAAAAGTGCCACCATTAGATGTAAGTTAACATATGAAAAATAGCTTTTTACTCTTAATTTTTAAAATGCCTGCTTCATATCTAAATGAAGATCTTTCTTTACCTTCTAGAGCCTCAGACTACTCGGAAAGGTGATTCACCCAGTTTATCTACTGAGAAGTTTGTCCCTCTTGAGTGAGATTTTAACATCATAGGTAAGAAAAGTTTATGAAGAAGCAAGTTCTGTTTTCTTTTTTTTTTTTTAAGATTTTATTTATTTATTTGACAGGGAGAGAGAGATCACAAGTAGTCAGGCAGGCGGTGGGGGGTGGGGGCCCGGAGGCGGGGGCGCAGCGGGAAGGAGGCTCTCCGCTGAGCAGAGAACCTGATGCAGGACTCCATCCCAGGACCCTGAGATCATGTCCTGAGCCATAGACAGAGGCTTAAACCCACTGAGCCACCCAGGTGCCCCTTGCTTTCTGTTTTTTAAGAGTGTTTTTTGGGGGTGCCTGGGTGGCTCAGTCAGTTAAGCATCTGCCTTCAGCTCAGGTCATGATCTCAGGGTCATGGGTTCAAGCCCTGTGTGGGGCTCTCTGCTCTGTGGGGATTCTGCTACTCCCTCTCCCTTTGCCCCCCCCACCCCGCTCATGCTCTCTTTCTCTCTCTCTCTCTTAAAGAGAAATAAAATCTCTTTAAAAGTAAAATAAAATTAGAAAGATAAAAAGTCTGTTTTGGGTGTGCCTGGTTGGCTCTGCCAGTGGAGCATGTGAGTCTTGATCTCAGTGTCATGGGTTTGAGCCCCACACTGGGGGTAGAGTTTACATAATAAAAAATAATAATAATAAAATGGTTAAAAATAAATAAGTAAATAAAAGTCTGTTTTTATTTAATTTTTGAAAATAACCAGTCTTTAGAAATGGGTATTGTGTTGTGGTGGAAACATAGCTCATGGTATAATATGGTTGATTTAAAACATCCCAGGGATTTGAGAAAGCGGAGAGTGAATTCCAATTTCATGGTCCCTCTGAACCTAAGTTATAAGAAAAGAGAGGAGAATATTTGCCCCCTAAGGCTGTTGTCAGGGTTCAGGGAATTAATACAAATATGAATTTATTTGACGTAGTACTTGGCAACATCGTTGTTGAATGGATGAATTTAGTAAAAAACTATTTCATCGAGTGCCTTCCTTTCGTGTCTGGGACTGTGGTAAGTTCCAGAGAGAACAATTTTGGCTCTGAAAAGGACAGGTGTAGCCCAACTCTCTCTTGATTAATTGGCGGGTAGATGTTTTTTTTTCAAGTTTTCATTTAAATTCCAGTTAGTTACCATAGAGTGTATATTAGTTTCAGGAGAATTTAGTGATTTATCATTTATGTACAACAGGTGGATAGTTTTTTTTTAACTAATAACAAAAATATCGAAAAGGGGTAAATATACAATCCCTAATTTGTGTTTTGTATAGATTGTGAAATTTAACATACAGAGTACTTTTTTTTTTTAAGATTTTTTTTATTTGACAACTACACAGCGGGAGAGGGAACACAAGCAGGGGGAGTGGGAGAGGGAAAAGCAGGCTCACCGCTGAGCAGGGAGCCTGATGTGGGGCTCAATCCCAGGACCCTGGGATTATGACCTCGAGTCCCAGGACCTTGGGATCATGACCTGAGATGAAGGCAGACGCTTAACAACTGAACCACCCAGGTGCCCCCAGAGTACTTTTTTGAAAAAGGAACACAGTTAAGGCCATGAAACTATATTGTTTGTTACTGTAATGGTAGATCCATGATATCATGTGTTTGTCCAAACCCATAGGTTTAACCATAAGGTATAACCATGGACTTGGGCGAGTCTGATGTGTCAGTGTAGGGTCATCGACTGTCGCAAAGGGGCCATCTCTGCTGGGGGAAGTTGATAACGGGGTGTGTAAGGACCGAGATCTCTTTACTTCCTGCTCAGTTTTGCTGTGAACCTGAAAGTGTTCTCTAAA
Organism: Taxidea taxus jeffersonii; assembly: GCA_003697995.1. Taxonomy (NCBI): domain Eukaryota; kingdom Metazoa; phylum Chordata; class Mammalia; order Carnivora; family Mustelidae; genus Taxidea; species Taxidea taxus. Next base: position 14,404 of record ML098045.1, read on the forward strand.
AGTAAAGTCCACACAAAAGATTGAGAAAAAGAAAAAGGCAAAACAAAACAAAAAAGAACCCCAACCAAACCCAGAGAACACGTAATCATTTTCATGGCTTTCCATCCAAAAGTTGTTGATAGTTTGTATTTGGGGATTACCCATTGTGAAGCAGACCTCCTTTCTTTATTGCAGGGTTTAGTAAAGTTTTTCTGTAAAGGTCCAGATCACAAACATTGTGAGCCAAGAGGCAAAATCAAGAATATTATATTGTTTGTTTTATTATTTTTGTAAAGATTGTATTTATTTATTTGACAGAGAGAGAGAGAGAGACAGTAAGAGAGGGAACACAAGCAGGGGGAGAGGGAGAAGCAGGTTCCCCACTGAGCAGAGAGCCCAATGCCGGGCTCAATCCCAAGACCCTGGGATCATGACCTGAGCCGAAGGCAGATGCTTAATGGACTGAACCACCCAGGCACTCCTTCACATTGAATGATTTTTAAGTGACTTAATGGGGAAAAATGGTAACAACGTGAGGTGACAGATGTGCTAACTAACCTTATTGTAGTAATAATTTCATGATATATTAGTGTATCAAATCATCATATTATACACCTTAAACTTACACACTATTATATGTCATTTACATCTCAATAAAGCTGGAAAAAATGGAAGTAGCCAGTAACAGAGAAGGAGCGAGAGAAGGGCTTAATAGAACAGTTACATATTCCCTCCAGCTTCAGTCACAAAATTTGGACTTTCAGTTGTAACATGTATAACCACAGATTTCTAGTATGTATCTCTTCCTGTCATTACTAGGTACCTTGACTCTTCCTTTCTAAGAATTTGTCCTTGAAAGGAGGATTCAGAGCTATTTTTTTTTTCTGAATAACTTTTGGTTATTCAGACTTCTGAATAACCAAAAGACTTCTCATGTGTTTGTTTTTCTTTATTATGGCTTTAGCTGTAAATATGGAAATGTATTGAGATGGCTTTAGCAGTTTGCTGTTCTGTTTAAATTACCTCAAGATGAGACTTTCATAGGAATGTTTATAGTATAATCATCACAAATCTCTTTCAGTCTTAAACCTTTCTGGTTTCTCTTAGATCTTTAAATGGAGGAGATGGCTACCACTCAGATCTCCAAAGATGAGCTTGATGAACTCAAAGAGGCCTTTGCAAAAGTTGGTAAGTATTTTTTTAATAGCTTTAACTATAGTAAAGTCATTTTTGTTTGGCCCTGATGGAGGTTAATTCTCTAAAAAATCATATGAGTGGTTAATCACAAACCTTAGGGCAAGGTAGTTAAAATCAATGGGGTATAGTCTTAGAAGCTATGCCCTAAACTATTATTTCTAATTACATCTGTCTACTATGGTCAAAGGTTTTTAGTCTACTGTGGCTCCTGAAAACTTGGGACAAATTTTGTGTTGTTACTGCGTTGTGTATCTTATTTTTCCGAGGACAAGTTTTGGAGCTTTCACCATATTCTCAGAGGGGTGTATGAGACCCGCTGAAGATGTTAGATGACGATTAGATGATGTCTCTTACCTTTACCTCATTAGCTTGGCTTTATTGCTTTTTCCATCGATCTTCTATGCCTTTGGATAATGCAGCCCATTCTGCTTTCTCACATTATGTTCTAGTATCAGCATTACATGGGAAGACATAGCATGCCATTTGGTTTTTCCTTAAACCTCATTGAACATGTCTTAGAATTTAGCTGCTATGGAGTTTGTAGTATTTATATTCCAAATTTCAGTGCTCAGGTCAAATCAATCGAAACTAGTGAAAAAACAGGGTAAGAACGGATGATTGACATGTGTACTCACATGAGTCAACACGGGCTTAGAGAGGTAAACTACTATTTGGTGGCTCCTTGATGAAAAGGTATAAAGTTAAATCATAATTATTTGTTATTTAAATCAGACTTGACTCTTGGACCTGTGATGCAAATCTCATTAATGAAAAGTAAGGAAGCTTACATCTCTATTCCCATAGATTCAAGGCCAACATTTTCTGTGAAGGCATTTAGTAAGTAACAGCTTGCCTTGGGAAGAATAATGACCACTCCCACAACCAAAGTGATTGCTCACAATCTCATCAGAATTCTAAGTAGAAAAAAATGGATAGGCCTGATTCTAACACACTTTTTTGTGTGTGTATGTTAAAAAAAAAAAAGCAGTCTGTTAACTGGCCATAGATACTACCTGCTGTAAGAAAGAGTACTATCAGTCTGATACAAGATTGATTAGGAGAAAACAAGCAGGTGAATTGTTGGCTGCAAGATTTTTAAAATCTCATTACTCTGTAGAAATAAGATTGCATATCCTTTGAACCTTCTTTTTTTTCTTCCCTTATAATCCTCCCTCAGTGTTGGGGACAGCCTTATTTGTTTCTTTATGAATAGAAGTTTGGGTAAGGCCAGGACTTACTATGGCCATTATTGAATCTTCAAGGCCTCGCTTCCTTAAAAAAAAAATGTTTATTATTGAATATAGGCCTTGTTCTCATGGGAAGCATCTTGGAAATAATTGTGTGCAGTATCTTTTTAAAATGTCGAGCTATTCAGATATGGCTTACCTGACGGAACTGAATACTCTTAATCAGGAAAAGAGCTTCATTGCTCCTGACAAGCTTTAATGACATGAAGAGGGCTCACCAGTTGTCCCCATGGAGGAATCAGGGTTAAATTGCCCTAAGTGAGGGATCAACTTGGACTGCAAGAAAGGGTCATGGTAGAACTACTGTCTTATTTTATTTCGTTTCATTTTATTTTTAAAGAGTTTTTTTTATTTGTTTATTTGACAGAGAGGTCACAAGTAGGCAGAGAGACAGGCAGAGAGAGAGAGGAGGAAGCAGGCTCCCTGCTGAGCAGAGAGCCCAATGCGGGGCTCGATCCCAGGACCCCGGGATCGTGACCGGAGCCGAAGGCAGAGGCTTAACCCACTGAGCCACCCAGGTGCCCCAGAACTACTGTCTTATTTTAAACCCTACATCTTGGAGGGGGTAGGGTAGACAAAGAGATTCCCAAAGGCCCAAGATTAGACCATACATGCCGTTGATGTCCCTAACAGGCATATATTCATTCCTAAGATATGCAGACTCTTATTACTCTGTGTGCTCTATGTAGAAATTCTGGAGTCCCCAATTTCTGCCTGCTCTATATATTATTCAGTATCTGGCTCAGTGTTGCACACATGTTAGGTTCACAATAAATATTTAATTGACTGAATCCCAAGGAATTACATGTAGTCTTTTCACATACTGGGACTTTGTCATTATCCACTATAAACTAAAAGGGCCTTTGTCGGGGCGCCTGGGTGGCTCAGTGGGTTAAGCCTCTGCCTTCGGCTCAGGTCATGATCTCAGGGTCCTGGGATGGAGCCCCAAATCTGGCTCTCTGCTCAGCGGGGAGCCTGCTTCCTCCTCTCTCTCTCTGCCTGCCCCTCTGCCTACTTGTGATCTCTCTGTCAAATAAATAAATAAAATATTTTAAAAAATAAAAAAATAAAAGGGCCTTTGTTATGAAGATTTTCATCATGGTGGAATTTATTGCTAGAGGTTTTGGCCATCACATTGTAGCACATAAAATTTATTTTTTTTTTTCAGCGTAATAAAGGCTTGTGTGGAGTCTGCCTTTTCGAAAAGTGTTTAAAGACCCAGCTGAATCTTTTGATTTTTTTCCTTTAAAATCTTTGTAGTTTGTAGTTATTAGTTATGGAGCCCTCAGGCAACTGTCAAAGGTGTTATGGAAATCTTTTTTTTTTCTTTGTTCAAGGAAACTTAATTTGAAAAACAAGCTCTAGAACTTACTTTCCTGTCAAGGACAACAATTCTTTCTTATTGGTGGGGGGAGGGCAAGGAGGACCACTTTGTCTCTGTTCAGTTGTGACAAAATATGGAAATCATTATGTGATTTTTCCCATCTATTAACAATAATAGCCTTGATTATCTCTTTAGAAATTCAGCAAAATCACAGTGTGTGAGGAAAATCTCTGTAATTACCACTAACCATAGGTTTTGTCCAATCAATTAATAGTGCTTTGAAATTCTCTTTACTAGCAATAAATGGAGTATTAAGACTTAAAGTTCTCCTTTCACTCACTTTCTGCACCTGCTTAGTGTTAAGCTCCCAGCAGTATATTTTCATTTAATTATTTTAATTTTCTCAACATTTGTTTCCAGTATTTCCCACTAGGATAGCAGAAGCCTTGGCTCTGTTTTTTTTTTTCCTACTTCATAATGTTTCCCTGTTAATGTAAATGCTGCATAAGTTCTTTCTAAAGAAGAATAAATAAAACTCTCAGAGTACTTAGGAAGTAAATATTTTACCAACTATAAAATGTCTTACACAATCTGAGAATTTAATCTTGTTATGGAAGCTAGAAGTCATTTGGATGATTACTTGTCGTAGAGATAAATTCACATAATGTAAATCTTTTCAGATTGGCTTTAGTCCCGCAAACACTGACATCTGACCTTTTTCTTTCCTAAGCAATTGCTACTGAGCATTAAAAAAACAACAAAAAAAAACCAAAAAACCCCACAAATTCAGCACTTTGAAATAAAAGAATAACAGGGTTTCATAAATGAGGAGGAATACTGTGGGTATATCCCTCCATGGCTGCCTACCACATGAAGTCAAAAAGTTTTGGTTATGGTGATTTTCTCCTCTCAGGAAGTTGAGTTGTTTCAAATTACTTGATATTTTGTAGTACATAAAACCCACATCAGGATGATGCCACAAAAGGCACAGTGGTTTAGTTTAATTTACTTTTAGTATTCAATAAAAGTCCACCAGTGCATATTTGTTTAATTATGACTTAAAAAATAAAACCTAGGGACGCCTGGGTGGCTCGGTTGGTTGGGCGGCTGCCTTCAGCTCAGGTCATGATCCCAGCGTCCTGGGATGAGTCCCACATCGGGCTCCTTGCTCGGCGGGGAGCCTGCTTCTCCCTCTGCCTCTGCCTGCCACTCTGTCTGCCTGTGCTCACTCCTGCTCTCTCTCTCTGACAAATAAATAAATAAAAATCTTTAAAAAAAATAATAAAACCTACAGGCCAGCCAAAAAAAATGAACTAACCAGTGCTATTTCACTGAGATCTGGCTAATTCTCAGTGGACTGTTGGAGACGAAGGCCTTGGGATGGTCTGCAGACCATGTTCTGAGGGTGTGGAAGATTGGAGACGTACATACATGTGGTTGGGTGGGCTTCAGAGCAAGAGCGCATGTTTGTGAGGACATGCTCATGCGAACATGTGTGGAGATGTGTGTGTACCTTTAAAGTGGGAGAGTGGCAGCAGGTGGGAATCGGTGGCCAAACTTGCTGGAAATTTTGAGTTGGAAAAGGATCGATACATTGACATTTTTGATTGCCTGGTTTCAGCCTTCTAATCTTGCCTGGCCTTCAGCCATCCTTGACCTCCACCTTTAAGGATCCACCATTAGGATGAACTCTTAGATGGCGACCTCACTTCTACCCTGAGCTGGGACTCATTAAACTTCCTTTTCTATTTGCTGGAATGAGCTACCTCAAAAGGTGTAAGCTGTAAAAGGCAAAACTCACGTTTAGTGAAGCATCTGGAGATGTTTAGCAGCTGCCTTTTCTGAAGTTTTAATGCCTAATGAAAGCTCGACTTTACTGCTTAGATCTTAGGATAGAATATAACCTAAATTCTTCTATACAAGTCTTTTGGCTGAGTCTTCCAAGTCAATATTTCGTGTGCTTTCGTGGGCATTCGAGATGGCGTATGTGCATGCGTACACGTGCATATATCCATTCCTGTTAGACACATGGATTCCTTTTGTCTTTGGGTTTTTTTTTTTAAGTGTGAAAGTGTTTGGGGTATGTTGGCTAAACTAAATGGTTTTTTTTAACCCAGCTTTTCTGAAAGGCTGTGGATCTGTACTTGATTGGTTTTCTTCTTTACGTCCTAATGCGCGCTGTCCGTGATGGGTTAGTGAAGAGGTTGCATGTGTGTTACAGATGAGGACACACATATGCAACCTCTTTATAGAGACACTGGATTTAGACTGATTCAAGGATGGTTAAAGCAACACACACACACACACACACACAGAACCTGGGGGTCAAAGGAAATCCCAGTCTTTCTTACTGTCAGATTTATAAGACGAAGTTAGCACCCCAAAAGATGCATTTGAAGTGATAGATTTCGCCTCATACCACCTGGACACGGGCAGTGTAGAACAGCTAAAATCAAAACCACTTGAATTCTGGCTCAGCTTTCTCCAGACAAGTACTTAAAATAGCTTAAATAACAGGATGCAAGGGGAGGGAAAACATTTCCTTTTAAGGACATGCATTCTTGGTGTGATTCAAACTTCTGCAGGAACACGGCTGTATAATAAGTTTATTTACTTTAAGGTTACTTGGGGGAGGGTGTTGAGAGAGTTAACTGGCATTTTAAATAATACTCGGTACAAGAGTATAATGGGGTTTCTTTTAAAACAGAATGCAGATGTGAACCTACACGTGTCATCAGACACACACACACACACACACACACACACACACACACACACGCAGAGACAGAGCGATAGACAGAGAGAATCTGTTGTTACAAACAGTTGGTTCGTTTCTGAGGAATTCAGCAGCCAGTATGAAAGACAGGCCTCTCGGGTGTAGCACTGGGAGCCTGCTGGTGATTTTTCTTTTTTTAAGTGTAGTGATTTTTCTTTAAAAAGAAGAACACTTTGTCAGTGGCCTGAATGTTTAGCTGTTTACTTTCTGCGGGAACTTTGTTCAGTGGGAATGTGTCTGGAGTTCCTTTTTTTCCTGCCATTTGTTAATGTCGACGTCGACTCCTTACTGACCCTATTTTCTGAACCCAAAAGTTGAGACTTGCTTGCACAGAAACATTAAGAATGCTCTAGATAGTACACGCTGTAGGATAGTTGTCTAATTTATCAGGCGGTTGAAAATAGGAGTCTTCAAATGCAGAACCTGTTATGCAGTTTAATGAAGATGTGGCAAATGAGCCAGAAAGGGCTTCCAGAATATCGGCAGCTTTAATGAGAAAATAGAGGGCTGCCATTATGCCAGGACGTTGTGATGCTAGTTTCCAGTTGTTCAGACCGTTTTCAATCCAGGTCTGTGTTTTTGGGTCAGTTTATTATTCAATTCTCATGTTTATGTCAAAACTCCGAATAGAAAAAGATCACCGCCAAACCTAGTTTTGGGCTCCCAGTAATAATGTCACCGATAAAATGGAAGCTTTCTAAAATTCCCTTGTGCTATTTCATTTTCTGGCTTTCCACAGCACAGCATATTAGATCTCTGATAATAGTTTAAGGATGTGTGTGTGTGTGTGTGTGTGTGTGCGCGCGTGCGCACGCATGTTTTGGTGGAGGATTGGAAATAAAATTAGCATAAAACTCTTTAAAAATAATTGCACCCTATTTTGTCTTTCAAGTACTTTTCCAGCTGGGAGATTTTGTAAAATTAATTGCAAGCTGCCTTTGTAGGCTCCCTCTGCCTTTTTATTGAAATTGAAATTGAAATTGTTGTCTTTAAAAAGATACGATTTAGGAGTTCTAAGAAAGGCAGGCTCTAATTTACTAGTACTAACACTAAAATGTCTTTGACTACGGGAGGTAGTATGAGCTAGATCTGCTGATAAATTATAGGAAAACAGCAGAGTAGGTAAAACTTTTTTTTTTAAGATTTTATTTATTTATTTGACAGAGAGACACAGCGAGAGAGGGAACACAAGCAGGGGAAGTGATAGAGGGAGAAGCAGGCTTCCCGCGGAGCAGGGAGCTCAATGCGGGGCTCGATCCCTGGACTCCAGGATCACGACCTAAGCCAAACCAGACACTTAACGACTGAGACACCCAGGCGCCCTAAAACTTTTAAAATATGTAAAACGCAATGCATGTGTTCAATGATGCTTTTTCCCTCTTGGGAAAGATAGAGGCTAGCTAGGTATTCCAAGTGACTCCTGTTTTCACAAGGATTTTAAAGCCGCCGTTGCAAGTAAGAATCAGGAGAGTCCCTGTGATTAATTTCTGTATCTCTGTGTCTAGCTCAGTGCTGGCCACACAGTAGGTTCTCCATTTGCTCTGGAGGCTGCCTTCTGCCAACCAAGCGCACACGGTATTTCTTAATACAGACAAAGGAGGGTTCCACATTTAGAATGGAACTCCTGACCTGACAGCCATCACTGGTTTTCTACCAGGGTACTCCTCGGTGGGTGTGTTCACTTAGAAAGCCAAATTACAGATCTGAAGGCTGCCAGGGTGGGGACAGGATTAGAACAAAGGGAATGAGATTGAATGTTATTTAAGGGATATTTCTGTCGTTATGGTTTCCTGGTGAATTGCCATTTGGTCTTTCAGTGCTATTTCTGTATGTGTTCCTTATTGTTTGTTTAATTCTGTTTTTAAAATGCTCGTTAGATTAGAACATTCTTTTCCTGGTTAATACCTGAGAATCAGTGGTCCTACAAAAATGGTCTTTTCCCATGGCCTGTTACGTGCAAGGGACTGGGCCACGTACTGGGGTTGACGTCAAGAGATTTGCAACCTAATAAGGAAGACTGCGGCATACTGACCAAGTCTTCCTCCTCCAACCCCCTTTAAAAGGGTCCTGTCGGTTACTAACAGCATCTGTGTATTACCACTCTTATTTCAAAATGCAGTTTCCACACGTGGTTATTTTATGTTAGTTATATTTTAGGGTGGGTACTTCCTGGCGTCTTTTAATCACGTCAGTGAGCTGTCTTCTAATTAACGGCCAACAGAGGTTATTTCAGAGAGGGCTCAGGCAAATGTTAATTCTCTTCATTGCCTACACCTCTATTCTACGTAAGGCCGATAAACTGCCAAATGGCCTAGACTCTCGGTGGCTTGGTTGGTTTCATGTCGTTTTGAATTCACAGTTCTCCAATACGTATTTTCTTTTTTTTTAAATTTTATTTATTTATTTGACAGATCAGAAGTAGGCAGAGAGGCAGGCAGAGAGAGAGGAAGGGAAGCAGGCTCCCTGCCAAGCAGAGAGCCCGACGTGGGACTCAATCCCAGGACCCTGGGATCATGACCTGAGCCGAAAGCAGAGGCTTTAACCCACTGAGCCACACAGATGCCCCTCCAATACTTATTTTAAAAATCTCTGCCTTCTGCTTATGTTAGATCACTGAGAATACAAAAGGAACAATTAAGCACCTGTTCTATGCTAGGTCAAAACTGGAGTCAATCACAGATTAAATTATGCTCAGAGGGGCACCCGGGTGGCTCAGTCTTTAAGCGTCTGCCTTCCGCTTGGGTAATGATCTCAAGGTCCTGGGTTTGAGCCCTGAAGTGGGCTCCCTGCTCAGCAGGAGCCTGCATCTCCCTCTCCCACTCCCCCTGCTTGTGTTCCATCTCTTGCTCTATCAAATAAATTTATTTCTCTCTCTGTCAAATAAATAAATCTTTAAAAAATAATAAATTATGCTCAGATACATCATTTCAGAAGTTAGGGTAAAGTAGAATACATTAAAAATATTTGTTAAAGATTTGTTTATTGATTTAAGAGAGAGAGAGAGAGAGCATGAGTGGGAGGGGCAGACGGTGCGGGAGAGAATTGTCAAGTAGACCCCATGCTGGGTGTGGGACCTGACACAGGGCCCAATCCCAGGACCCCGACATCATGACCTGAGCCAAAATCAAGAGCCAGCAACTCAACCCACTGAGCCACCCAGGCAGCCCATAAAATATTGCCAAGTGGACAAAGTTGTTGTTGTTTAAGATTTTTAAATTTTTACTTATTTATTTATTTATTTTTAAAATATTTTATTTATATATTTGACAGAGATCACAAGTAGGCAGAGAGGCAGGCAGAGAAGAGAGGAGGAAGCAGGCTCCCTGCTGAGCAGAGAGCCCGATGCGGGGCTCGATCCCAGGACCCTGGGATCATGACCTGAGCCGAAGGCGGAGGCTTAACCCACTGAGCCACCCAGGCGCCCCAATTTTTATTTATTTATTGACAGAGAGCATAAGACAGCACAAGTAGGGGGAGCAGCAGAGGGAAAGGGAGAAGCAGGGAGCCTGATGCTGGGTCTCTGTCCCAGGACCCTGAGATCATGACCTGAGCCAAAGGCAGTCACTTAACCAACTGAGCCACCCAGGCACCCCCCAAGTGGACAAAGTTTTGATAGTGGCAAGGAATAAGCCATCTTTTCCTGAAAGATATAAAAATGAAGGAATGTTATATTTAGGTAATGTGATGTAGTGATCAGAATGTTATTATTATATATTTGTTTTTATTATGTATTACGATTTTACCTCGAATATTTTTAAAAGTGTGCGTGTGCGCATGTGTGCGTGCGCGGGTGTGTGTGCGCGTGTGTGGTTTGTAAAGTCTTGGCTACTCAAGTTTAGGATCCGAGTGTGTTAGAGTCAAAAAGGGAATTTGGAGATCATTTGATCCAAAGACATCTTTTACAGATGGGAAAATGAAGACCTAGAGAGGTGACTTATGCAAATCCTATGTCACATTACTCCCACTTGTATCCTTTCAGCCATGCTGTGTATCTTTCTCTATGCCATACTTACACTCTAGTAATGAGCTCTGTTTTAACTTTTTTTTTTGAGAGAGAGAGAGAGAGAGGGAAAGGAAGAGCGAGAATAATTTTTTTAAAGATTTTATTTATTTATTTGACAGAGAGGGAGA